>MDKH01240521.1:0-40185 GCA_005239495.1 Nicotiana undulata
GTAAAGCTTAAGTGGCTTACCCAACTGATAACCCTTGATCCCTCTTGAGAAATCACTGCCCAAACTCAGTTCTCGTCTTCAAAAATGGAGAAACTTAGCGAAATTCGCGAAGAAGACCTTATTATACCCTTTGTCTAGTGTTTTCCGCATCTGCGATCTCAGAGTCACTTCTGCGACGCCGCACCTGCGGAAAAACCATCGCAGGTGCGGTTTTCACTTAACCATGGGGTTTCAGCTTCTACAGTCAGCTTCCCGCTCCTGCGGTCACGCAGGTGCGGTCCTTGTGCGCACCTGCAGTTCTCTTCAGCTCCTCAACTCTCCGCATATGCAGACAAATCTTGCTTCTGCGGTTCTCGCACCTGCGGTCCCCAATCCGCAGGTGCGGAAATGACAGAAGCAGCAAAGTTCAGATGCTCAACCAAATTCCAAATCCTTCCTCTTGCCATCCGAATTCATCCCGAGGCCCTCGGGGCCTCCACCAAAAATACCAACAAGTCATATACCACTATTCAAACTTATTCCAACCTTCGGAAAACTCAAAACAACATCGAGACATCAAATCAACCCATGATTCGAGCCTAAGGACTTTCAAACTTCTAAAATTCACTCATGGTGTCGAATCTAACCAAACCTCGTCTGAATAACCTAAAAAGTTGCACACACATCCAAAATGACACTACAAACCTGTTCCAACTTTCGAAATTTCATTCCGACCCCGATGGCTAATTTTTCACTGCCGACCGGAAATTGCCAAAAACTCATTTTCGCCAACTCAAGCCTAATTCTACTCCAAACTTCAAAATAACATTCCAAACATGCTCCTGAGTCCCAAATCACCTAACGAAGCTATCCGAACCTTAAAAACCATATTCCGATGTCATTTACCTATAAGTCAACTTCCGGTTGACTTTTCTAACTATAAAGCCAACTTAATAGACTAAGTATCTCATTTCTCTCATCATCACTCTGAACCCGAGCCAACCATCCCAACACAACATAAAAGTATTGAACAACACATAATAAAGCAAAAATAGAAAAAACGAGGCTAATCTCACGGAACGGCTGGTCGGATCATTACAAAAGGCTACATGGATGTATAATTACTGTTACGAAAGTGAAAAGTTACAAATATTAATTGAACATATTAATGGCAGAGATAAAATATACTAAATAAGTAGTGGAAGATGAATCAATATTAGGGAATTGAATAGGCAACATGGACTAGATTGATATATCAGGCCTTAAAGGAATTATTATCTTTATAAATAAGAAAGCCACTACTGCAATCCAAACGTCACAATAACAAGGAATTTTGGCTGCATGAATTAAATTAATCTTTTACTTTTGTATCTGTACAATTTATTTTACCAATTATTGGAAAATAAATTTACTTTTTGATACAAAAATATCACTGCATGAGTAATCTTCAAGTGAACGGTAAAATAGCCATTCATCTTTTGATGGATATTTTAGTAATTTAATTTTGACTTAAAGGCTTCACATTTATAATACAGTATGATATGATAGAATGCTTTGTACACTTTTCGTGATATCAATTAGTAATCATTTATTGCTTTGCATACATGTTCCTGTACTCTTCTCTATATTGTTAGTATTGTTTTTTGTTGCAAATTTAACTGAACAGGTTATATTAGTGAGTATCTTCTGATTTAAAATTCTCGCCACTACTTCACCGAAGTTAGTCAAGATACTTCTTGAATATATGAGATCGGTTGTACTCATGATACCTTCTGCACCTTGCGTAGATCTTGGAGCTACGTAGCCGTGGAGCACGGAGTCTGGCATTGGAGGTGTATCAACATTCCAGACATGGACTACCATTATTCACGGTAGTTTAGGATTTATATTTCTGTTTAAGTAAATTTTAAATAGATGATGTATCTTTTCTCAAACCGAATTTGTAATCTTATTCGTAGTAGCTCGTGACTTGTACTATCAGTCCTTGGAAGGTTCAATCGTTTATTTCTTGTTATGAATGATCTATCATTCTAGTTATCTTGCTCTATGTTTGGTTTACCTAGCATTAGGTTCAGGCGGCATCACGATCTAGTGAGATTTTGGGTCTTGATAATTGAATATGTTGTAAGAAGAAAGTTTGATATCAAGCAGTATTTAGTAATAGTTGATAGTAGGCTATATAGACGCTATTTACACTCTTAATGAACTAGACATTAGTGTTGTTTTAAGTGCAAAATGATAACAAAATTCTTTAATTAGTATTTTTATGCTTTGCAGGAAATAATCCAAGTTCGGAAGACACTATGGAGCGTTTTGGAGTCAATAATGGGAATACAAGGCCAATCAAGAAGAATCCAAGTGAAAATGAGCAAGAAAAGAGCAAGGATGGCTGGACTAAAGCCCACCACGACCGCGGTCGACCGCGGCTGGAACACGGTGAGCTAAACTACGCGAGGCAGAGTTGATGCCATTCACCGCGGTCGCGCCGCGTTCTGCCGCGGCCACGGTCGATTCAGAAAAGCCCAGAAAATGCAGGGACTTAAGTGCAAAAAAATAGAAGAAATTAGCCTAGCCCTATTTAAACCCTATAAAGTCGTCCAAGAAAGGTTTAAGCTTGTTTTAGACCCAATTTGGAGGAAGAACAAGCGTGGGAAGACCAAGCTACAATTAGAGTTTTTCTATTCTCCATCTTTTATCATTATTTTGGGAATTATGAATTATTTTATGTTTTCTTTGTATTTTAGCAGGAGTAGCTAAACAATCCGTCTAGGGTTGATGGAACCAATTGTTAGATGAAGTTTTGACTCAATTTTGTAATAATCGAGCCGTGTTTATTCTATGATTGTTCAACTACGTTTTGTATGGAGATTAATTGAATAGGCCCTTGATTAATCGTGTCTAATTGACTTGTGTTGCTTGAGAAAGAATACTAGGTTAGATTGTTGTTGAACAACACCACTTTTGGGTAATTGAAGAGATTCATTACTTTAATTTAAAAGTGGGGTTAGAGATAACGGAACTTTGGTGGGATATAATTGAGAGCAATATAAATTATCAGCTAGAGTAGTTCAAGAGAATGCTCTAGTAAATTATCGTAGTTGATCGAGAGATAATTGCGGTAGCCCATAGCTCATAATTCTCATAGAGTATTACGGCGAGATTATAGAAAAAGAGTTAAAACTTAATCCGGCAATTGGGGAAATCGATACCCTAGATCTTTTTACCATTGAATTATCTTTAATCTAGAATATAGTTAATTTTAATATTGTTTTACTTTAGTTAAACAAATCCCAATATTTATTGATAAAATTCTTGCAGCCGGAAATTGTCTGAGCTTATATTAGCAACATCACAAGTTGTAATAGATAGGTTAGTTCCCTGAGGATTTGACTCCGAACTATAAACCGGATTATATTTGCAACGATCACTTTATTTTTTATAAGACACAATTGAGCGTAATCAAATTTTGATAGTCTATTTTTAATTTTCTCCCTTATGTTTCTTTGAACACATTTCCTTCGCAAGAAAGCATCAGAACTAATTTTGTAATACAATATAATTCTACGCTTTACTACTTAAAGTATGTGATTCAAGTGTTCAATAACGTTGATGCTTTCTTCCCTTTCCAGACCTCCATAACAAAGATAATTTCATTCAAAACAGCCCAAGTAAACTAAAATTAATTTCACTAATTGTACCCAAAGAGCGTCCGTCTAATCTTAATAGCTTTCCTATTTTGATGCTTCAATAAAATTAATTGCTTAAATTATACTACATCTAATTCATATTATTTGTTCTTTATGAATTATGATTTCGTAAACTCCTTAGAAACGATATTTAAAAGCCTTAATTATAACGTATATTTGGTTAATTAACTATTATTTATTTTATTCCTTAGGAATCGTTTGGTAGGATATATTAGGAAAAATAATATATGTATTAGCTTTGATATTATTAATTTCTTGTTTGGTAGTATTTTTCAACCTATGAATAATTAATACTTGTATTAGTTGTACATCATACGCATTACTATTCTTATACGTAGCAAACCATGAGAGTCCGGAACTAAAATATTATAAATTTTGACTCAAAAGACAAAAATAGGTGAAAAAAATATTGAGGACCATATTATGTATAACACATCTAAAACATGCGCTATACCTTAACGGTCAGTTACCCCATTAAAATGTAGTGCTTGTAATATATGCGTTATAGTGAGTATTTACAACCATAATAATTTACTGCATAGTCCACAATTATATGCGCCATGTATAAAGAGCTTATATTCAAACCTGTGGGCTCCATTTCGTACTCAAGATGACCGGAGGGTTCTTTGCACAAAATATCTCGCGAAGTGTGGATGAATTTAAGCACTCGTTTGGCCATAGATTTTGCCAAGTTGTTTTCAAAAAAAATTGGGTAAAATATAAAAAAATTCCATATTTTGGCAGATTTTGAAAATAAATTTTCCAAATCCCAAAACTAGCTCTACACCTATTTTTTGGTCAAAAATATTACCTCTAAATTTTTTAATTTCAAAAATTACACGAAACTTTTGTATTTTATAAAAAAGTACATCATCAATTATGATCCAACTAATCCACTCCATCATTTTTTTTATTGATGGATCTTACAATATTATTACAATTTGACACATTATTTGGTATTTTTGATAGTCTTTAGAACTTATGTGTATAAGTCACGTTTCCCTCCGTTGGGTGTCGTGAAGGCACCTAGTCTTAAGGACTAGGTAAGCCTAGCATTTACAGAATAATAACAATATTAAAAGAAAACTAACAGTCTCGATATGGAATCTTGACAGAATTTACAACTTTTCCCAAAACCGGTAATACAAGTCATAAGCTCTACAAATCTTCTACAACTTCTAAATACAACTGTTTGGAAATAAATACAACAGTTTAATAGAAACAGAAGGTGACTCTGAAGCCTGTGAACGCAGCAACAGGTTACCTTGAGTCTCCTCGGCAATCATCTGCGCAGCTACTAACAACCAAAACCTGGATCTGTGCAAACAAAAATGCACAGAAGTGTAGTATGAGCACACCACAGCGGTGCCCAGTAAGTATCAAGACTAACCTCGGTAGAGTAGTGACGAGGACTAGTCAAGACACTACTGGTCTACAAAATAAATGACATGAATATAGAAATGACCGAACGTTACATCTATCTAAGACTTCACGAAATATTTTACAACAATGACAATATAAAGCGGAAAGAAATTACAGAAATTAATCACGAAACAGAATAAAAATACACAGAAAGATGGACAGCAAAACAAGCCAAACCGAAAGGAAACACAATACAATAGAGAACACCAATGACTCAACTCTACGTCGGTTTGTTCACATCGGGCCTTAGCCATTAAAATCCATAAACTGGTGAATTTAAACAGTAGTTCATATGAAAAACTTTGCAAATAAAATTATTTTTGTATGGAAGAGTTTTCTTTGAAAACATACTTTCTCCAAAAGTAGATATAAGTATATTTAATAGAGAGAATTACGTGAAACATAGTTTCTTTCAAAATACGAAACTTCCCAAAGATGTTTTCCCAATAAATGCCTTCAAAATATCATTTTAGGCAAGACTAGTGCTTTTCAAATATACCTTCGATGTAAAAGTCATTCAAATATAATCATTTCGAAACTATTACTTTTTAAATAATACTTTTCAATAAAATCCCTTGATCAAAATCTCCTCAAAATTTATCTACCGGAACTCAGTCCGTAACTCAGAAATTGCCATGCAGTACTGGAAGAATATCAAATCTTGCCAATAAATGCAGTAAGAGATCACTAGGAATATCCAAATTTAGAACAACCTAATAAAATGCAAAGACAAGTGATAAAATGCAAAGACAAGTGACGGCATCACCCTTCGTGCTTTTACTCTCATCCTCACCAAAACAAGTGCACGACATCACCCTTTGTGCTTTTACTCTCATCCTCACCAAAACAAGTGCAGAAAATAATATTTAGGAAACAATCATGATGAAGCAATTATCAATAGAAAATATCAAGGAGAAGACAACGGAAACAATAACAAGACATCAAGAAGTGCGGGAAAATATCAAACAGGAATCCACAGACATAATGATACAAAAACAAGTGCACGGCATCACCCTTCGTGTTGTTACTCTCATCCTCACCAAAACAAGTGCACGGCATCACCATTCGTGCTTTTACTCTCATCCTCACAAATAATAAAATAAACATGGCACGGCATTATCCTTCGTGCTTAAATAAAATAAACATGGCATGGCATCACCCTTCGTGATTTTACACTCTCATCCTCACCATAAATGAATAAATAAATACATGGCATCACCATTCGTGTTTTACACTCTTCCTCACAACAAATAAATAAATACACGGCATCACCCTTCGTGCTTTACACTCTTCCTCACCCAAACAATATAAAAAACAACAGTTTGGCAAGAAAAATCAACAATATGAACAATAAATCACAACATCCCAGCAAGGGAGTCAACAATACAAACAATATCATAACAACAGGAATAATAAGAGAAACCACACGATCCCGGCAAGGGAAAACAGCTATAACCAATCTCACCTAAACAGTTAACTTCACGGAATAAAACTCAGCTTAAATAAAGGCCCGGTAACATGCAACATCAAGGATACATCAACAACATAAATGTTTATCAACTAGACCTAAGTAGCACTTAAGGGAAAAATCATATAATTCACAATGTAAGACTCATGGGCATGCTTGACACCAAGGAACAGGTGTTCCAACTACGGCTAAACAACTATAGGGCTAGATGACACTAATTATAGTCAATTAGAAAAATTTAGGAAGAAAATATAGCATGATGATAAGAGAGGTAAAATAATCAGTCAAGTCAATTAAGATTAAATAGTCAATGAAGGAATCCAAAAGCAAAAATTTCTCATTTAAGCAGGAAAGGATGAAATTAGCAATTAAGGACTCAAATATAACAATTACAATTCATACACAAGTGCTACAAGAACCTACAGATCCTAAAGTCCAACCTATTTGTAAATAAGTCCGTGTACACACTCGTCACCTCGCACACACAGGCTACAACCAACAAGGAAGACTCAATCTAAGAGGTAGTTCCCCTACACAAGGTTAGGCAAGATACTTACATCGACTTCCACGATCAAAATTCAAGCCTCAACTATCGCTTTACCTCTTGATTCCACCACCAACTCGCTCGTATCTAGCCACAAGTTACTTAATTATATCAATAAATGCTAAATGAATCAATTCTAATGCATGGAAGTTAGTTTTCTAAAGTTTTCCCAAAAAGTCAAAAATCGACTCTGGGCCCGCTCGGTCCAAACTCGAAAGTCGGACCAAAACCCGATTACCCATTCACCCCCGAGCCCGGATATATAAATGGTTTTGGAATCTGACCTCAATTTGAGGTCTAAATCCCCAAATTTCAATATTCTTAAGTTTTACCCAAAATTCCCAATTCCACCTTGAAAATCCTAGATTCTAAGATGAAATCTTGTAAAAAGAAGTTAAGGATTAAGGAAAATGAGTTAGAAATCACTTACTAATGTTTTGGAGAAGAAAGAGTGTTTGGGAAATTGCCGCTTATGTTTTTAGGGTTTTGAAAAATGAAAATAACTGAAAAATCCCGTTTAGATATACCCCTCAGGCCCCCCACCGCGGACCGCATATAATCGACCGCGGCCGCGAAAGCCCTTCTGCGGACCACACAAAATCGGCCGCGGCCTCGAAGGCCCTCTGCGGACCCCACAAAGACGACCGCGGATCGCACTGGTGGGTTCAGAGATCTGCCCTTCTCTGAACCTGCAACATCCCTGTTTTAAGCCTAAAAAACATCCCTAGACCTACCCGAAACTCACCCGAGCCCTCGGAACTTCAAACCAAATATGCACACAACCTCAAAAATATGCTACGGACTTGTTCATGTAATCAAATCACCAAAATAACATCATAAACATCGGATTAAACCCCAAAATCAATGAAATTTCTCAAAACTCCTTTAAAAATAAAAATTTGCAATTTAGGTCTGAATCACGTCAAATGGATTCCGTTTATTACCAAACTTCACACATAACACACATAAATCATATCGAACCTGTACCGGACTCCGGAACCAAGATACAGGCCCGATACCACAGGTTTCACATAAAATTTCATTTTCAAAAACCTTTATATTTTTGAGAAATCAATTTCTTTTAAAAATTCATTTCTCGGACTTCGGACCTCCGAATTCGATTCTGGGCATACGCCCAAGTCCCATATTTTCTTACAGACCCTCCAGGACCGTCAAATCACAGGTCCGGGTCTGTTTAATAGAAAAGTTGATCAAATTCAACTTTATTCAAGTTTCTAATATAAATATTATCATTTTTATCTGTTTTTCACATAAAGGCTTCCCGGCTACACGCCCGTACTGAGCACGAAAATCGAGGTGAGATAGAAGGAGGTTTTGACGATCTCGGAACACGGAATTAGCTAGAGATATACGGGATGACCTTTTGGGTCATCACAGAACAATTAATCGTATAATTTACCCCCGAGCATAATTAAACCTGGCATATGCATATATGCTCGTAACGTCATATATGCATCACCCCTGCATGTAGAAAATAATGGCAATTAGTAGGAATAATTCTCTCAAGAAAGTTAGGTAAGACACTTACCTCAAACAAGCCAAATCGATACCGAGCAAGCCAAACGATGCTCAAAAAATGTCATCCCGCGTATACCGGCCTCCGAACGGCTCGAAACTAGCCAAAAGCAACTCGAATACATCAAATAATTCCCAAGGAAATAAACCCAATCGATAAATTTTGAATATTTAATCAAAATCCCAACGTCAACCAAAAAATAAAAATCGGGCCTGCACCTTGGAATCCGACAAAAACTCACAAAATCCGACAACCCATTCAAGTACGAGTCCATCCATACTAGTTCACTCAAATTCGACTCCGAATCGATGTTCAAAACTCAAAAATTCACTTAACGAAATTTTAAGACTAAAACCCCCAAATTTTACTTTGAAATCATCAATCAAATACCAAAAATGAAGGTGGATTCATAAAATATAACCAAAATCGAGTATAGAATACTTACCCCAGTCCTTATTGTGAAAATCGCCTCAAAATATTCCCCAAATCCGAGATCCCCAACTCAATCTATGATCAAATGAAAAAACCCTCAATATTAAGTACTTTTGTCCACCTATTTTGCCTCGTTTCATGTCCAATGATCCCGAAACTCGCTTTTGATGCTCCAATAGATTCCTTGTGAAATTTCAGTCAAGTTAGGATTTTGACTCACTCTATTTGACCTTATAATGAAAGAGATATGTTGGTTTAAATATTTGAAAATAGTGCCGATTCTTAAATACGAAGTCAGTGGTAATTTCGTAATTAACCTGAAAAATCTAGCAACTCAATTCTTAGTAAACTGACCATAAACTCCTCATACGATGTCCAAATTTGATGATTGTTTTGCTAGGACTTCGTAATTACGATATGAATCTAATGCTCAATCAAAACAGAAATTGGAGCTCATTAGCTTAATGTGGTACCATTTATGTTTGAAAAACGACGTCGTAACGTAAGAAAAATGAGTGCAACACAACCTAATTTGAAACTCACATTAGACCCTCGGAACCCCGTGCGAACATACCAACAAGTCCCATCGAACCTACTTGAGGTCTCAAATCACGCATAACAACATCGAAACGACGAATCACACCTCAAATCAAACTTAATGAACTTTCTTACTTTCAAAAAACTCGCGTCGGAACATATCAAATCAACTCGGAATGAGCTCAAATTTTTCACACAAGTCCCAAATGACACAATGAAGTTATTTCAATCCCCAAAACCACAATTCGAACCCGATATCATCGAAGTCATCTCTCGGTCAAACTTGTGAACTTTCCAAACCTTCAAATTTCCAACTTTCGCCAATTAGCGTCGAGTCCTTCTAGAAATATCCAAATGAAAATTTGGGCATATGTACGAGTTCAAAATCACCAACCGCACCTAGAGGAACCATCAAAACTCCAATCCGAGGTAAAATGCAAAAAAGTCAAACTTGGTCAACTCTTCCAACTTAAAGCTTCAATTCATGAAATTCATTCATCCAAATCGATTTCGAATAACCTAAAAATCAAAACTGACGATTCACACAATTCATAATACATCATGCATATATACTCGTGCCCTCAAACTACCGAGCGACGTGCATATACTCTAAATGACTGATCGGTCGTTACATTCTCCCCCACTTTAACATACTTTCGTCCTCAAACGTGCCAAGAGTCATTTCAAGGACATCAAATCACAGTGTAACCTTACCATACCCATACCCGGGGGTGATCCCACATCATCGCACTCCATATAAGCCTAACAACGCATTATTACTAAAGGTCCTTATTTCAACCTTAGTCCGTAAATCTTAGAACCTAATTTCCAACATATGGAATTCATTACAAGGCCCGAATCTCGCATATACACACTGTGTAAGTCTGAACAAGCTATATTAAGTCATGACCATAACCAAAGATGTAATCAAATGATATGCCCCATCACTCGGATACTCACAGCAATAATTACTGACCACCATGGCTGCCCAAAAACAAATTCGATACCAGTAGTAAACCTCATATAAAATAAAACCTCGTTCAAACCTTCGTACATTGCAGATGAAGAGAGAAACACGCAGAATCTCTTAACCACTCATCTGATCAATAAGCCAAGAAGCTCAGTTGCCCGACCAAGGCCATTACCCAAATCGTTAGCGAAAATATGGTATCATTATTCCGAACATTCCTTATTCCAATATGATAGTGCAAATATCAGGTCTAGAAACCTCATCCCAACATTTACAAGTAGCCCAACCGACAAGTCTCACCAAAAACCATATGGATCCCCATACAAAGTGGTCTCGTACACCAACAAGTAATAATTTAGACATGACAAATAATAGTAAGAAAGTTAAATAAGAAAGCTACTAAGAAGTTAAGCAGCTAGGGAAATTTTTAACATTATCATATGAACTATTTTTAGCAAGGTGAAAGCAAAATACACGAAATAAGCATAAGGAGTTACATTTCATCACAGCACCATTGCGGCGCGCAACCCGATCCCATCATATCAATCCACATAGAGTACCCATCCAGCCATAATACTCGGGCTCACTGATCACATGTGCGTCAACGTCAAGCACAATAGAGTGCACAAAATATAACTGTGGTAAATGATTAGGCACAAACGATACTGAGGAAGACAAGCACAACTATGGAGCGATAAGCAAGTCAACATCACGAATGGCATCTCTCCCATAACGCCATAAGTCCTAAACAGAATTACAATATGTGTGCGAAGAATCATGTAACCCTCACAACCCGTCATAACATAGGAGAGAAACACATAAAATAGACCGAGGCGCGAATAACATCTATTCTGCCCGATGATAAACCTGTGATAACAGTTGCGCATGAACAAGAAAATCCAATCTGGTACAGAACACACATCCTCATTGGGCCTACCAATGGGCCCCCAAATCAACTTCGGTCATCCCCAAATGGGCAAATATCCCTCTAAAATTCCGCAATGATATAACCATAACACATAGTATCATCTGGATAGCTTTGACCCCATTTTCACAGTCCACAACCATGAAACAATCTGCTTCTAAGAACCCATAGTCTCAAAATCCATAGAACACATGAATCTCCATACCTGATCCTAACTCCACCACCCGAAGGTGTGACACATCTCTCATACACGATCATCCCACGAGGAATACTTCTGTAATTCTTCTATGCCACATAGAAAAAATCTAAATATCAGTAGTCGATCAACCAGGCGAGCACCATAATACCAATGAAGCATTTGTAAGTCAAAACACAATGCGCCTTCTGAAATGCACACCCTTCTCACGCAATACCAATTAGTAATAGCATTAATCTAGACATCTGAAACCGTCTGTGTTGTCTAAGAATTCATGATCTTCCCTTCAAACTGAAATGTGACCTTGCACATGCAAATCTCAATCCTACAAAACACAACGCATCCATTATGCCATAATATGAAAATCACGAGAATATCATGATCAACTCTGAGTCGCAAGAAGAATACATACCCAATCAGTCCGAAACCTTCCATTTGATATCATCTAGAAGAAAATCCCAATACGCAACATGTTCTTCATTCCAAGAGGAAATATCCACCTCGAATCGTGATAGAAATCATCGAGAACTCTTTGGAATCTATTTGCACATAACCAAGCTATCAGAACTGAATCCCTCTAACTCAACCAAGCCACTTAGTCTCCAAAACCCAAGAGCATTGCCACGAAACAGCTGTGGAGACTCACTACATCATAAGTACCTAAAGAACCGATCATACCATTACCGTGATGATCTAACCTACTATCATACTGCCCTATTTCTCCGAGTTCCTTAGAAATTACCCTCAACTTGATACCCCTCCTTGCGAGAACACCACGATCCTTACCCCCAAGCTCACCATAAGAGATCCTACAATAAAAACCACACTGCCCTAAGGCCCACAAACCATTGTATTCCTCTTAGTACCCTAAAGTACCACAACCAAGACACACACTTTAAAGAGACCTCTATGAATCTAAAATTATTTCCTTCACCTTCTTGATAGTGAAATGTATAATCCACAATGATATAGAAATACTACTAGTCTCAACACCATACAATGTAAATATCAGATTCTAGCAGCAACTACTAAGCCATAACTTAATATTCTTGAGTCTGAACTCATCAATAAGGCACGAGAATCAAATTTGTTCCACAATCAAACAACATGAAAAACCTTTCAAAACACTCATAACTTGATACTATACGTCACATCAAGACAGAAATAAAGCACCCATTAGTCATTTTACACCTCAAGCAGAATCTTCTCGTCACATTCAAATCATCTAACATAGCCCGCAGTCACATCCTACTCATCATTTAGTCATCCAACCACTCTCCTGCCACAAATATCACTCATAGGGATACTACCGGACGTATAAATCCAAATCACATGCTCACCCAATCGAAATCCCCGTGCTCAAGCTACAATCAAAACCCGGCCTCAAGTCTTACAGACTGACCCATCATCAACACACAAAATTCACATATCGCACCTCATCCATGGAATCACAAGCCGTCGACAAACAGCCGATATCGAGCGCTAACATGCATATACGAATGTGTGGAAGGAATTCAAAGAGTTACGCTTCAAGCTGAATCAATGTTACACGATACGGAAAGAAAGATGGGAAGTTTATCCTAAATGCCCCCTAGACTCTCAAAGTGTTACGCCCCATGTTTTCGTACGTGAAAGTACACCGTAACTCAATTGATGTGAGCTCAAAAATGAGATTCTCTTTGAAAGTATATAAAGTTATCTAATGATATTACATCCATATTTCCGTTCAGCATACAAACAACTAGGTTGAGGGAGATTACACTTAAATGCGAGAAAGGATATTTTGGACAAATAAAAACGAGTTGCTTGCCTACCCGACGTGCCTGCTTCACCAACTTACTTTCCGTCCTACTTGCTCGAGCTACTTGACACATGTCTAAATTATTTAATGAGGATGAGACACATGTTTCAAATGGAAAAAGAACCAACATGAATCAACTACTTGATTAAGTAGGTGACAAGTAGGTGCATCACCTACTTAGAGTTTGTGGACCAAATTAAAAGGGAAAGGAAAAGGATAGAGATAGGCAGCCCAACACATCTGCCCAAGCCCATTAGTAGGGCCATATATACATAGATATTTCACTAAGAAAATAATTCAGAATCCCTCTCTCTCTCCATTGAAATGTGAAGGAGCTCCAAAATATCATTCCGAGACCTCTCAACATTATCCTAGGGTTCAAGACCAAATCCACAAGTTGGTAAGGTGATTTCTCTCTTGGAAGATCAAGATCACCTAGTTATCTCTCTACTTTGTTTTTTGGGGTAAAAAGCTTGTTTGAGCTTGAAGTAAAGCTTAGTTGGACAAGTATTCTTGCTACAAATAAGAGGTTTAAATATCCTAGATGTATTTAAGATCATCTATATATATCAATATGATTTGTTAAAGGAAACTTGTGAAGTAGGTTGAGCTTCATGTTGAAGTGTTGTAGTTGCTGGACTATTTTGGAGTTGAATTCTTGATGTTTTAAGGCTGAAAATCAGTAGAAATAAATTAAGAATACTATTTCTATTATGGTTTATGTGTTTGGAAGAAGAAAAGGCTTGGAAAGTGAAAGTTAGAACTTGGGTGTTGGGTGAGATGGTTTGGATTGTTTTGTTGACATTCTTAACATGTTAGTCTTGTTGTTTGATTTGAGGAAAATGAAAAGAATAAGGGGAGGTGCTATCCAAAATTTCACAGACGAGCTAGTTGCACATTTGTGTTGAGTTCTAGATTTCGTAAGCTTAACAATGGTCCCTTGTTGTTTGTTGTAGATTGAAGTACTAGAGGGTTGAACGGATGTCGTGTGGTTAGGTAAATGACAAAGATATGTTAAGGATATCCCTTCTTTCCTTTTGGCATGATCCATATGATACAAACGAAACGAGCAAACACACAACTTTCATAAATGGCTATATTCATAGAAGTAGTATGAGTGCCTATGTTCTTGATTTCCCATGTGTCCTATTATTAAATCATATGCTCTCAGGTCTTAAAAATACGTAAGTTGATAAAGTTTATCCGAGAGATCTTATTGACTTACTTCATTATGAATTGTATTCATTTATACATGTACATTGACCCATGACCAGATGACGTTATATATGCGTATATTATATGTATATGGGATATGGGGAAATGTTACGGCATTATATATACACCACCACCTGATCAGCTGGTATACGTTGATGATTTGGCCCACAGAGGTCGAGATGATATGATGGGATTCCTTCACAGGCTTGATGATGTTATGTACTCATATACCTATGCATGGTATGACATTTACACGCATATTCATGACATTATAAATGTTTCACGATCACAGAGATATTCAGACTCACATGTTGAGTTTTTTACACCATGTTTCTTTCATGCCTTACATACTCGTTACTTTATTTGTACTGACGTCTCTTTTGCATGGGGAAGATGCGTTTTATGCCCGCATGTTCTGATAGATAGGTTTACAATCCTCCTAGTAGGAAATTAGTTCAACGGAAGGGTTAGGGCACTCCACTTACTCCGGAGTTGCCTATTTGGTCAGTAAGGTTTGGACATGTATTGATTGGTATGGCAGGGCCCTGTCTTGACCTTGATGACGTTTATGTACTCTTATAGGCTTGTAGACAGATGGCATGTATATGGATACTTGAATGGATTTATCGGCCTATGTTTTGAGTGTACAAATGATCATGTCAGCCTTATAGGCCCGTAAGTTACGTGTATAAGTTTCTAAATCATGTTGGGTTGTCATATGTCTAGCATTCTCTTATGTTTATTCTGATATATCATGATGGCCTTTCTGGCTCATTTACCTATGATAATATGATACGAAAGATACATCACACTGGTAATTGGTTGAGTAAGGAATCAGGTGCCCGTCGAAGCCCTTCGGTCTGGGTTGTGACACAAAGATAGGTATGGACATCACATACCAATCTGCAAGACTCTACTAGACATTTGCTTAAGACTCGTAGAGCCTATAAACCTAGAGCTCTGATACCAACTTATCACAACCCAAAATCCAGAGGTTGTGATGGAACCTAACCCGACCAGTTAGGTCAGCCAATTAATAGTTAACACAATTTTAATAAAATAAATATGATCAACAATTGATATATTTAGATTCCAGACAACATTCCAAGGACTGATAGTACAATACATGAGCTACTAATACTAGATTATTGAAAAAAAAGATATGAAACAAATTCAACTTGTGTTTAAAATGTACATAAATAGAATTCAACTCTAGAACGACCCAGGGACAAGTGGTAGCAAGAAGGCACGAATATCTTCATAGTCAGCTCCCGACATCACCCGCATCTTCGCTCCAAAATCTGCATGCAAGGTGGAGAAGCGTTGTATGAGTACAACTGACCCCATGTACTCAGTAAGTATCATGACTAACCTCAGTGAAGTAGTGAAGATTCTTTGTAGTTACCAGATACTCACTGATATAACCTTTACAGAAGACTAGAAATAAAACAATACTAGAACATAACAGAATAGCGTACAAGGAAACAATTATGCGAAGTAGTAGATGATTTCTAGAAGAACCACGATTAATATTCTTCAATATCATGACCAAACCTTTAATAAGAGCGATAACTAGCAAATCACAGTAATAAATCCATAAAGTCAAACCCGGGTCTACACCTCAGAATCTGACGAAAACTCACAAAATCTGACAACCCATTCAATTATGAGTCCAGCATACTAGTTTCACTCAAATCCGACTTCGAATCGATGTTCGAAACTCAAAAGTTCACTTTATGAAATTTTAAGATTAAAATCCCCCAAATTTACTTTAAAATCATCAATCAAATGCCAAAAACGAAGATGGATTCATGAAATATGATACGATTTAAATCGAAAGGTGAGTTATTGGTGGAGCTTGTACAATGGGCTTGCAAGTTTGTGTTGTGAAGTAAGTGAGAGGAGTTGGCGGAGCAGCTAACAAGTCTTATTATTTGAAATTGAGCCCATTTAGCTAATTTACTTTGTTATTTTATTACCCCTTGTAAGTTTCTCTTATTTCTTTTTAGTCCTTATCTTTACTCACGTTTGGGGCTATATGTACTGAGCATCAGCATGAATGAAATCTGTTATTTTCTTTTCCTTAGCTTAGCTTAATTCTTAGCTTTAGTTTCTTCTTAAATTCCCAAACCGTAATAGTGGTATCATAGCATCGATTCTCTGGCCTCTATGGAAAT
The DNA here is from genome assembly GCA_005239495.1 of Nicotiana undulata. Taxonomy (NCBI): domain Eukaryota; kingdom Viridiplantae; phylum Streptophyta; class Magnoliopsida; order Solanales; family Solanaceae; genus Nicotiana; species Nicotiana undulata. Next base: position 16,911 of record MDKH01240521.1, read on the forward strand.
GGAGATGGATCGATTTCTCCCACCATCGGCTGTTGTAATGACTCACGAGCTAGGCGTCCATGGATGAATGCTATAGTAAACGTTCCAGCTACTGCACCAGGTTCCAGACTTGCAAATCTTCAACAGAATTTCAACTATGCACCCTACCAAGGTCTAATTCTTCCAATTATTGTAATAGCGGGTATGGATCTTACTATATGGGGTATAAGCAGCAATTCAAACCAACAAACCCTCTATACACCTCTAATTTCAGTCCACATCAACCTTGGCAAGCTGGGAGTTCCCCATCGGTCCCTTATGCCTACCAACCATTAGAGTTCACCACGACCTTTTTAGGGTTTTCGACTGCCGGGGTGGTTTCAAATAGAGGCACCAGTAGGTTTCCAATATAATAAAATGGGTTTCCTTCTTAGAATGGAAATGGTGAGGACTGATCATATCTCGAAGTATAATCCTCTGCATTTGTTATTTGAGCAACAATAACAGTAGGTCAACGATTCTGTTCCAGTCAATTTTATAACGGGCGAGGCGATTTCAACTGTTGTTGATAATTCCAACCATATATCTGAATATTCCATTCCTCTTTTGCCGTTTCAGCAGCAACACTTTTGTTTTGATACCATCGTCGAGAGCTCTCTTCCATCCAAAATTTTTACGGATGGGGGGATTTTAATGGATTTCAACAGCAGCACTTCCATTCACGCAGATGAAAGACTAATCAATTTAATCGATGTTGTTATTCCGGAAGCTACTCCGAGGAAAGAGATGTTGGAAAACTTTGAGTCAACGGAAGAGGAACAATATCCCGCTCTTGAGCACCTGATGCTTGATGAAATGCCAATATATAAGGTAATAATGCCTTTAGACAAATCAATACCTATATCTGAAGATCGACAGGAAAATAAAGTATTGGGTGTTAGGGAAGAAACTTCTAACGAAGATGCTGAGATAGGATATGAACAATATGAACTAATTGATGGAGGAAATGAGTGCATTACTGATGAGTTGAAATCAATCCCAGCAATGTACGGTAAAATGAGTGTCCCCGAATACGAGCACTACATATATGAAACTAAGTTTTATGTGGATGACAACACCTCTTTCATTGGTCGGGAGTTTGAGAAGAAGTACATTGATGAGAGTAGCATTCCCTTGATCGACAAGAAGCCTGAGGAATTTGCCGTTGTGGTGAACAACAATGATAGCAGTCACATTATTTAGGTCCATATTGGTGCTGCTATCACGAGTGCTGAAAAGAACCACTATGCCATGAGGATTTGTGACAAACTTGAAGAAGTATATGTTTGAGAACAACCTGGCCAGTGAAGTGGAGTTGAAGGTCACAGATAAGAAGATTGACAAGTTGGTTGAAGAGGTTGTTGAGTTTGCATATGCAAGCCCTGTTTTTGATTATAGCCAGATGTTAGAGCATGTCTTTATTGATCCTAGGAACATTACAATTGGGCCTGATCGAAGGCGTGTGGATGCTATGTATTCTCTTATGGTGAATGGTGTAATATGCAAAACTGGAGCAACTTCCAAGTCTGTCAAGGAATATTCTTCTACTGATAGGGAAACATTGGTTCCTTCTACCTTGCACCATGACAGTTTTTGCAGTTAGTGAGATGTTGAGAAAAAAAACTCACTTATTCAAAGAAGGGAAACATATTGCTTACAGATTGATGTATGAGTTATTAACTACTACGTCGACTTCTCGAGTAAGGAAAAAACGAAAAGAGAAGTGGAGATATGAAAAAATTAGAAGTAGTAGCTTATGCCATGAAGCAGCTTGATGAATTTGATATGAGACATATTAAGCTTGAATATATGACCTCTAAAAGGGCCTGTGAACAGCTCCAAAATAGAGGAGTTATTCGATGCGACCAAGTAGATAGCTACAATAGAGAGGAAGTTATTGGTTGTAGGATTATGTGGCATAATGGAGAATTGTGGAGAGGCATTTTGAACACTCAGTGTCTTGAAGTCTTTGTTTTTATAGAGATAAAAAATAACCTTACTCTTGCAGGACCTGAGATACATCGAGAGTTTTAGGCAAAGGAACTTGCTCATCGCCCTGGAGCTAAGATATTTTTCTTTGATAGCCATTTCCTTCTTGGTGGTCTATTACTGAAGGAGGTTGAAATGCTGAAAGAGAGGTTTCTGAGGTCACTCGAGCATGACATGGTCTTAGCACTTGCAGTTGTACTTTTTGCCCAAGCTTGTGTTGGAAAGAAACCTCATATCATCTAGGAAGTTAATAACCATTTTCAGCAACTTCACCAGAGAAAAGTAACAACTCTAGATATTTTTGTGTTGGTGTGCAATGTTGGAGAAAATTGTGAAATAGATTTTCCATTGAAAAAGGGGATGTGGCAACTTTTGGTTGGAGAAGCTGATGATTGTCACTCATGGTTGGGTCTACTCAGTGATGATCTTCTTCATAAAAGTCTCTCTCGTATGACTTTTGTTGTAATACACTTCGAGGATGATAACGAGATTGATCTGCTATTTAGACCTTGTAAGCTTTTGCACACCTGTTATTAAAAGGGATCTTCTCCAAATTTAGGAAGATATTGCACATCAGTGTCAAACTTAGAAACTATTACAAGGATATTACCAGTTTTATAGCTTTAGCAAGGATGAGAGATGGGCATATTTCACCTTTAGTTGTTGTTGCATCTAGTGTAAGGAATGCAGCTGAAACAACGAATGTGGTTGATAATGCTAAGACTAATGTAGTTCATGCATTGAAAATTGCAAGAAATCTAGCTTGGAAGTGGCAGAATATGAATTCTTTTTTTTTGGACTTGATCACTGTCATAAGAACCAGCTTTCACTTTCTTTCATTAAAGCTGAAGTTCTAAGCATTTTTAGTAAATTTTTCTGTGACATGGATGCTGAAATTATAGTTAAAGATGCTGGAGTAAAGTGTTGAAGTTATTTCCTTTGTTGTCGAAGCTGGCGTGCCGATATTATGGGAAACTTTGTTCCTTATTTACCATTGTAGTTTTGAAGGAAAGTGTGCTGGTGCTAATTTATAGTAATGTTATGGAATATTTATATTTTAAAGTGATTGATACCAATTTTGAGTATGACATAGGAATGGTCTCTATTAGTGTTACTCCATGAGGCGAAATAGAAAATTGCAAGAAATTTGTGTGTTATCCTTCCCATTTACTTGACAAGATTATCTGACCTCAGAAGAAATTGGATTGCATATCAGATGTGTATTTATTCTGTTGTACTTACACTCATAGTGTTGCCCCAAAAGGAAAATTTAGCGAAAGTGCTGAATATGATACTATTACTTCACACATGGAATTTCGAGGTGTACTTGAAGTCTTGCCATCACAGTCTGATTTTCGGGACAAATCCCACATGTTCGTTGTTTTACTGAAGGAGAAGAGGTTGTGTTTTGCAACGAATTCTTCTCCCTCTTTCAACAAGTTCACTTGCAAAAGTGTGATCACTGATGGTGAGGATTTTGAAACGTGGATTCGACTTCCTAATGATAGCACTTGCACTGTTGGAGCAGTAAAGCTTATGAACATTGATCCAAAGAAGCGAGCAGAGTATGGGGCTATATTCGAGACCTAAACAAACTATTCTTTTCACCGTTAAAACTACTTCGAAACCAAGGTGAAAACAAGATCATCAAGATAGTCCTTCTCAATTACAAAGATCGTTGGATGTTTCTTAAGACGCAGAAGAAAAAGATCAAACCAACTGATTTGAGGACTTCAATAATGTATAATGCTTGCACAGGGCTGACAATCATTGATCTGGGAAGATACAAATGCTTCTAGAGTACATTTTTCCATCTCTCATTCCTTGAGGACAAGGAAGTTCTTAACGGGGGAGAGCTGATACGATTTAAAATGGAAGGGGTTGGAGTTATTGGTAGAGCTTTTACAATGAGTGATGTTTTAGACTTCAATACTACACAATAATCTAAGTTAATTGTGTAGTACCCAATTTTCGAGTGTTGTCTAATAATAAGAACCTGGTTCTTCTTGTTGTACTACTTTCTACTATTGCCGAATAATAAAGCAGTAAAGTAAAGACACATAGATTTTTACGTGGAAAACACCTGGCTCAAAAGGTGAAAAAATCACGACCTACTCCTCAGTAGGATTTGCTCAACCACTTCACTTCAAACTCTGAGCCAAACGGACTTACAAAATAAACTCTTTTGTAATCCTAGGACTAACTCTAATCCTCTTTGTATCAACTAGTCTCTAGCTAATTTCTACAGATTTAAAGCTAACTATAACTTGAACAATGTGTACCTATTACAATTGCTTCTATGAAAGCTTAAAAGATACAATGTTAAAACTCTTACTACACATCAACTAGACTCAACACACAGACGATGAAACTGTTTCCTCTAGTTGAACTGTAGCCTTCGCACAATACTTCTGCTTGCAAAATATCCTGGGAACTTTGCTTTTCAGAACTTGATTCACTTTTGTCTTTGTGCGTCGTTTTTTTCCAGCAGTAATACATTGAGTATTTATAGAGTCAATTGTTGAGTACATGGTTCAATTCTGATCCAACTCTACCTGGGTATACGAGTTCGACTATGACTCAACTTCCTTCTCTATTTCTGTCCTTGCTAAAATCAAGTTCAATCTTCTTTATCAGTTTGCAACCTTTTCGTATTAGGAGACATCCTTTTAGCTCTTTGATACTCAGCAATCACTGATATCTCCTATGCATGAACAATTCTTGTGCCAACTGTTCCGTTCAAATGTGTGTGCTCTGATGGACCTGGTTCAACTTGTCAATCTTCAAAACCCATTCAGTGACATGGGCCAACAAATTCCCCCTTTTTGATGATGACAAACTTTGTGCTTTTATCTTGTATACACTTCAAACACTTTGTATAGTTTTAAGCATTAATCATTGAGAACCAGGTTCATTAGGTTATAAATATCACTTTTTGAAAGAAAAAAACACAACACCACATCTTCCCCCTTTTGGCATCATCGAAAAGTTGCAAAATGATACTTACCAATTTTTAATTCTTACTCATGGCCAAATTTAGGCAACTATAGGTGCAAGCATGATTAATCAACACAAGAAACCAATAATGTAAGCTAAATTAGAAATTGAGACAATTTTTAAAATAAGCAAACCTCATTGATTTAATATTGCACATCAAACACCAACAGATTAAAGCAAAACCGATCAAAACAGAAAAAAAACTGAAACCACAAAAGCTAGACACTGTCCCAAACTAGGCACTTGAAAGATAACTGGGAAGCACTGGATAGACCTAAGGCTGGGAAGGTGCAGATGAGGTTGGGTTCTTGGTTTGAAGGAGGGACAACATTTGGTGTAGAACACTTTCGTTTTTCTCCTTCTCCTTTGCAAGTTCTGTTTTTAGAGCATCACGCTCAGCTTCCACCTCAATTAAGTGAGATTTCAATCGAAGGATCTCCATATCCTTTAACTCATTTTACTGCACTAAGATTCGGGCCTTGCTATTTACTGGTTGCTTCCGAGATGAACCAAGTTCATCTGCCGGAGCAATGACAAGATAATCACAAGACATCACTGTGTCCTTCCCAAAATAATTTTTGGCCGTAGCCATCTCAGCCTTCTTCATAGGAACTCCAAAGTGAGTTAGAACTGCAGTCAGAATAAAGCCATAGGGGATTTCATGAGCTTTAGTCCCATTCACCACTCTGTCCAACAGCTGGATTATGAACGATGTCCAATTTATCTACTTGCCTCTGTACAGACACTCCATGAGGGTCAAATCCATGTAATTAGCAATGTGTCTTCGTTCTTGTCTGGGCAGCAAGAATTTGATCACAAATTCAAAGAAAAGCTTATGCGCAAGCTTCATCTCATTCTTGTACACAGCCCTGGGTTCAAGCTCCTTCTCATTGTCGCAGAAGAATCAGGTGATACTGAGTGCTGAGGACATACCATCTAAACAAGGCCATCTCTACCTTGTGTAGTCTTCATACCCCTCATCAGGAATATCTAGAATCACACCAAGTTCCTGAGCATCAAAGGAGACTTCAACTCCCTTGACCAAGGAGGTGACCCTGCCTCCAATGACTGTGGAATTCCCCATGAACTCCACAACTTCATCCCTGACCAGCCTGCCTTCCATACGAAAGACCATGTCCTTCCAGCCCTGCGTTGCCAGAAAATCTAGTAGATACCTCATTCCAGGCTCCTCCAAATCCTTCATCAACTTTCCCTTCAAGATCGTTCTCTTGCCAAACATGGAAACTCTGTCAGTAGTCACTTCACCAAACTCCATCTCTTCCTCTCCACTCCACTCATCATCCTCATCCTTCTCAACAATCTGCACCTTTTTCACCCCTTTTATCTTAGACCTTATCCTTGTAGCAGTACTTGTAGTGGTGGTGGACACAGTAGCTGACTTCTTCGAAGAAGTCTTAGCCTTTTTGGGCTTGGGTGTCCCAATTACCACTGGAGCAGCCTGCTCCTCTTGTTGGAACAGGTCCAACGACTCCTCTTCTAACACAATAGCCTCAACAGGCTCTCTAACTTTGGCTTTCCCTTTATCTGGTCTCTTTCTCTTGCTCTCTTGCAGAGCCTTTTCTAACTTCTCTTCCTCATGTCTTACAGTATTTCGCGTAGCACGTACCTTAGGAACAGGTACCTCAACAGAACCAGCAACTTTCCTTTTCTTTGAAGGAACTGAGACTTTAGACTTCTTAGACTTTGGAGTCCTTCTTTTCTTGGGGTTATATGAGTCCCCCAACTTCCTCAGTCTTTTATCCAAAGTTTCTTCCCCAGAAGAAACGTGTTCATCTATTGCTTTCATCAATCTCTCTAACCCAGCATCAGCTTCCTCAACTCCACTAGTTCCCCCTAAGATTATGACATCTTCTTCAAGATTTTCAATAATGGGACCTCATATTGTCAGTGTGGTACCATCCTCTCCCGATCCCCTCACATTTACATCTCCCTCGATCTCAAGAGGTTTCTCTTTCCCAAATTTTCTTTGCCTTTTAGGCACTTCAACATACACCACAAACCCCACCAACACAAATCGTTGATCAGCAGTATTTATTTCAGAGATAGCATCAGAATTACCTTTCTCAACACTGGTTGAACCAGGTGCTTCATCTTCATTGGCTGATTTGAATGATTCATTGGACGATTCTGGTTTGGAGCCTTCTTCAGCATGCAATAATTCTTCCAAGAATTTGGCTTTTGAACCAGAAGCCACAGATTTGCGTGCAAGAACTTTTACACGATGAGGCTTGGGGGCTGGGGTAGGGTTTGGTGTGGGTTCTGGGATTGTAGGGTGTTCTGGGGTTGTCGACTTTTCTGGAGACTCAGAACTATACACTGAGGGTGAATTTGAGTCTGATTCATAGTTGCCTCCATCATAATGTTTGTTTAGAGATGAATCAGAAGAAGATGGTGGAGGTGACGACATGATTTTGAATTGTTTAGAGAGAAAAAAGACAGGAGGCAGTAGAGATTGTGAGTCGAGTGAGTTGAACAAGGTTCGACTATTGCTTTATGAACAATGGGTAATGATGGCCTTTTTTATAACTTATGGCTGGGGAGATTACAACGGAAGAGTATTAACTCAAGTGGGATACTAATCGATTCAGAATTGTCATTTATTAGACACTGAATGGATTGTTACTTTCCCCCTAAAGTTAGGCTAATCAAGTGAGATGGTACTTCTTGAAACTGGTTCATTATTTGGTTAAGTACGAGAATTGAATTCGAACCACAAATAGATAGAGTCATGCTCATGTATGACTGTACTTGAATTAATACATGTATGGAGATAAGAACAGTCAGTTATGTGAACCAGCATGGATGAACCAGGTTCATCCAGGTAAAATCCTTTATTTGCCTCAATTTACAAAAATAGAGAAACATCATTAGCAACTAGGAAATCATATTAATACATGGTAGAAGAGTATGGAAATAAAGACATAATACTAAGAAATGATTAATTTGATTAAGCACCCAATTTGAATTTTCTAGCCAGAATTTTTTTTTCATTTTTTTTCCAGTTTTTGTTTTTCAATTAGGTGATCTTAATCATCCCTAATTCAAGCATTTTTCTCTCATAATGCTCCCTACTCAGTGCTTTGGTACATATATCAGCAATTTGACGATCAGTAGCATAGAATTCGATTGAGATCATTCCTTTTTCATAGTTTTCCCTCAGAAAAATGGTGCCTACATCTATGTGCTTAGTTCTCTTGTGATGAACCGGGTTCTTCGTCATACTAATTGCACTAGTGTTATCACAGTAAATAGGAATGCATCCCACATCTATACCAAAGTCCATGAGTTGTTGCTTAATCCACAGCAACTGAGCACAGCAAGAGGCTGCAGCCACATATTCAGCCTCAGCAGTAGACAGAGCTACTGAATTTTGTTTCTTGGTGGCCCAAGACACAAGGCAAGAGCCCAAGAAGTGAGCCATGCCTGAAGTACTTTTCCTGTCAACCAGGAAACCTGCATAATCAGCATCAGCATATCCTACAAGGTCGAAATTACTACCTTTAGGATACCAAAGGCACAAATCAGTGGAGCCTTTCAAATATCTCAAAATTCTCTTCACTACAGTGAGGTGGGACTTCTTTGGATTTTCCTAAAACCTAGAACATAGTCCCACACTGAACACAATATCTGGTCTGCTGGCAGTGAGATATAGTAGAGACCTAATCATTCCTCTGTATACCTTCTGATCAATGGATGAACCAGGTTCATCCACATCTAGTTTAGTAGCTGTGGCTATGGGGGTGTCTATTTCCTTTGAATCTTCCATCTTGAACTTATTGAGGAATTCTTTCACATACTTTTGTTGATGAATAATTGTTCCATGTGGGTTTTGCTTGATTTGTAAGCCTAAGAAGAAGTTTAGCTCACCCATCATACTCATTTCAAATTCACTCCCCATTAGTGTAGCAAATTCCTTGCTAAGCTTTTCAGTAGTTGCCCCGAATATGATATCATCAACATATATTTGCACAATCAGAAGATCCTTCCCCTTTTCCTTTAGGAACAAAGTACTGTCAATTTTGCCTGGTTTGTACCCATGTTCCAGCAGGCATTTTGACAATCGATCATACCATGCTCTAGGTGCTTGTTTGAGACCATAAAGAGCCTTGTCAAGTTTATATACATGATCAGGTGACTCTTTGCTTTCAAAACCTGGAGGCTGTTTGACAAATACATCTTCCTTCAAATATCCATTGAGAAAGGCACTCTTAACATCCATCTGATGGAGAGTGAATTCCATATATGCAGCAAATGTTATAAGAAGTCTGATTGCCTCCAATCTTGCCACAGGAGCAAAGGTCTCATCATAGTCAATTCCTTCTTCTTGACTATACCCTTGAACAACTAGTCTTGCCTTATTTCTTGTAACAGTTCCATCCTCATCGAGCTTGTTCCTGAAGACCCACTTCGTGCCAATCACTGATCTGTCTAGTGGCCTAGGTACCAAGTGCCATACTTGACTTCTTTCAAATTGATTCAGCTCCTCTTCCATGGCATTTACCCAATCAGCATCTTGTAGGGCTTCACCAATGTTCTTTGGTTCGATTAAGGATAGGAAGGCATCAAACGCACACAGATTTTTAAAGGAAGCTCTTGTTTTGATTTCGGATGACAAATCTGATATGATGTTCTCAAGAGGGTGAGGACTCTGACATCTGTGTGGTTTGAGTACTAATAGTTCACTTCTGGATAGTTCCGTGTTGTTTTGTTATTGTGGAACAGGATCAGGTCCAAGATTCACATGTTGAGTTCCCCCTATCATGTTGCTTGGGGTAGTTGGACCTGGTCCATCACCTGTTCCATCTTCCATGGCTGCTTCAATGTGTTCACTGCTTCTCACCAGTCAAGCTCTTCATCTTCTGGTTCCTGTCTCTCAGAAAGAGTGTTAGTTTCATCAAATATAACATGCACACTCTCCTCTACACACATAATTCTTTTATTGTACACTTTATAGGCTTTACTATGTGATGAATATCCCAAGAATACTCCCTCATCACTTCGGGGATCAAATTGACCTAAGGAATATTTTCCATTATTGTGCACATAGAATTTACATCCGAAAGCCCTAAGATGGGATATGTTGGGCTTTCTTCCTTTGAGTAATTCATAGGGAGTCTTCTCTACCAGTGGTCTGGTCATACATCCATTAATTATATAGCAAGCAGTGTTTATTGCTTCTACCTAGAAGTTGTGTGGTAGTTTGCTAGAAAGAAGCATGGTTCTTGCCATGTTCTTCAAGAGTTCTGTTCTTTCTTTCCACAACCCCATTTTGCTGTGGGGTTCTAGGGGAAGAAAGGTTGTGATTGATACCATGTTTATCACAGAACTCAGCAAACTTAGCATTCTCAAACTTTGTACCATGGTCAGATCTTATTGATGTTAGTTGATGTCCTAACTGATTTTGAGTTTTCTTAACAAATATGATAAACATATCAAATGATTCATCCTTAGATGCCAGAAATAAGGTCCACGTGAACCTTGAGTAATCATCAACTAACACCATCACATATTTCTTACCACCTCTGCTTAGAGTTCTCATTGGACCACACAGATCCAGATGAACCAATTCCAACGACCTGGTGGTACTGACCATTTTCTTACTTTTGAAAGAAGATCTTATCTGCTTCCCCCTTGCACATGCCTCACAAACTTTGTCTTCCTTGAACTTAATGTTAGGGAGTCCTACCACTAAGTCCTTAGAGACTAGCTTGTTAAGCTGAGTCAGACTTGCATGACCAAGTCTTTTGTGCCACAGGAGGGGATCACTGTCCAACACACTAAGGCAAGTGAGTTCATTGTCAGACAGTGTGGACAAGTCAATGACATAGATATTGTTCATTCTCTTTCCCTGCAAAACAATCTTGTCAGTAAGCAGATTGATCACAAAACATTTTGTGGAAGTAAAAGCGACAAGGTTACCTCTGTCACACAGTTGTGATACACTGATTAGGCTATATTTCAAGCCATCTATAAGGTACACATGTTCAATTGAACGTTTTTCATCTTTACCTACCTTGTCGAGCCCTATAATTTCACCTTTCTTTCTGTTTCCAAAGGAGACATTTCCTCCTTTGAGGTTTTCAAGTGAAAGGAACTGTTCCTTGTTCTCTGTCATATGCTTAAAGCAGCCACTATCCAAAAACCAAATTAGGCTGATTCCTTTCACTTGTACCTACAAAAGGAAATCAGGGGTTAGTTTTAAGAACCCAAACTAGTTTGGGTCCTTTTCTATGAGAGAATGGATGAATCAGATTTTTTGTGGCCCAGTTTGGTAGCCAGTTCTTCTTTTTAATGAATCTCTCATTTTTCTGACTGGCCTGCTCTTTTACAGCACACTCATATTTGTAGTGGTCAGTCTTCCCATAATGGATGCATATTTTATTTTCAGGGAGAGTGAGATACTTGATTTTGGGATCCCACTTAGGCACTTGACTCCCAAAACCAAGCCCTCTCTAGTTTCTACTGTGATTCTCATGAAGTCAAGTTAATGCATCAGAAGACTTATTCCATTTGCGTGTTCTATCAAATTCATGTTTGACTTTGCCAAGCTCTTCTTTAAGAGATTTTATCTGTTCATCCTTGGCATACATTTTATCCTTTAGTTTTCCTAAGTCTTCTTCTAACATTGCATGAGAGTGATCAACCACCCTTTCACTGGATCCTAGTCTTAACTTTAAGTTTTCAGATTTTAGTTCTAGGATTTCAGTTTCGAGTTGATGGACCTGGTTCATCAAGACAGTGTTTTTCTTTTCAGATTCACTGACCCTAATTTCCAGGTTCATGCATTCTGCTTTTAGCATTGCACACTCTTTAGATAGTAGATCCTTCTCTTTGGTTGTTTCTTCAGAAATCTATCAAGTCAAGTTGAAACTCAGAGAGTTTCTCCTTAGATAGAAACTTTATTTTAGTTTTAAGTTGTGAGTTACTTACCTCTGGTTCTTCATGAGTCTCCTCATCAGATTCTCCAATTGCCATGAGAGCCTGATCTTCTGTCTCACCATCTTCTGATTCTTCATCTGAACTTTCCCCCCAAGCAGCAACCATAGCCTTTGTAGTGGTTTTCTTGGGTTGGACCAGTTCCTTCTTCCTGTTCTTTCTTTCATATCTCTCCTTCCTTCCATTCTATTTCCCACCGAGGGCATATTTTGATGAGATGGTCGGTTTTTCCACACTTTTAGCATCCCTCATTAGCTGGCCTTTCTGGTGCCTTTGCCTTGTTGAAGTTTCCTCCCCTAGAGATGCCCTTCTTCCTCATGAGAAAGTTTCTAAATTCTTTGGTGATCATGGCCATCTCATCCTCCTCCAGATCTGCTCCTTCAGTGATCCTCAGTGCTAGACTTCTCTCCTTCTTTGAGGCACCCATCTTCAGGGTTTGCCTTCTGAGTTCATAAGCAGTGAGATTTCCAATTAACTCATCCAGTCTAAGGGTTGCCATATTTTTGGATTCCTGGATAGTAGTGATCTTGCTTTCCCAGGAAATAAGCAAAACCCTAGTCAAGATCTTCTCTACCTTGTCTTCTTCAAGTATGATTCTTCCAAGAGACTTGAGTTCATTGGTCAAGGTTGTAAACCTTGTGTACATCTCCTGAATTGTCTCTCCTTCTTTCATAGTGAAGTTTTCATACTGAGAGTATAGTAGTGTACCTCTTGACCTTTTAACTTGAGGTGTTCCTTCATGGGCTACTTTTAGAGTGTCCCAGATTTCCTTGGTTATTGTGCAACTTTGGATTCTACTGTATTCATCAGGACCTAGTCCAAATACTAGACACTTCTTGGCCTTGGCATTCTTCTCCCATTTCTTCAAATCTTCAGCCGTGCAGTCAGCCCTAGTCTTAGGTACATCTACACCTTCAGCAGTCTTCTTCATCGTTGCAAGGGGTCCATTAGTGACTATGTCCCATAGTTCATAGTCCTCTCCAAATAAGATGGTCCTTCATTCTATTTTTCCACCAAGAATAGTACTGTCCATTGAAGAGTGGTGGCCTTGTGGTTGATTGACCTTCCCAGTTCCCAGGTGGTGCACTCATCCTTATCTTTTCCAAGGTGTTAGCCTTTTCACGGATAACCTGCTCTGATACCAATTTATGTTTTAGACTTCAATACTACAAAATAATCTAAGTTAATTGTGCAGTACCCAATTTTCGAGTGTTGTCTAATAAGAAAAACCTGGTTCTTCTTGTTGTACTACTTTCTACTGTTGCGGAATAATAAAGCAGTAAAGTAAAGACACAGATATTTTTACGTGGAAAACACCTGGCTCAAAAGGTGAAAAAACCACGACCTACTCCTCAGTAGGATTTGCTCAAACACTTCACTAAAAACTCTGAGCCAAACGGACTTACAAAATAAACTCTTTTGTAATCCTAGGACTAACTCTAATCCTCTTTGTATCAACTAGCCTCTAGCTAATTTCTACAGATTTTAAGCTAACTCTAACTTGAACAATGTGTACCTATTACAATTGCTTCTATGAAGCTGAAAAAATACAATGTTAAAACTCTTACTACACATCAACTAGACTCAGCACACAAACGATGAAACTGTTTCTTCTAGTTGAACTGTAGCCTTCGCACAATACTTCTGCTTGCAAAATATCCTGGGAACTTTGCTTTTCAGAACTTGATTCACTTTTGTCTTTGTGCGTCATTTTTTTCCAGCAGTAATACATTGAATATTTATAGAGTTAGTTGTTGAGTACATGGTTCAATTCTGATCCAACTCTACCTGGGTATACGAGTTCGACTATGACTCAACTTCCTTCTCTATTTTTGTCCTTGCTAAAATCAACTTTAATCTTTTTTATCAGTTTGCAACCTTTTCGTATTAGGAGACATCCTTTTATCTCTTTGATACTCAGCAATCACTGATATCTCCTATGCATGAACAATTCTTGTGCCAACTAATCCGTTCAGATGTGTGTGCTCTGATGGACCTGGTTCAACTTGTCAATCTTCAAAACCCATTCAGTGACATGGGCCAACAATGAGCTTGCAAGGTTGTGCTATGAAATAAGTGAGAGGAGTTGGCGGAATAGCTAACAAGTCTTATTATTTGTAATTGAGTACATTTAGCTAATTTACTTTATTATTTTATAACCCCTTGTAAGTTTCTCTTATTTCTTTTTAGTCCTTATGTCTTTACTCACGTTTAGGGCTATATGTACTAAGCATCAACGCATTTTCAGGGCATGGATGAAATATGTTATTTTATTTTCCTTAGCTTAGATTAATTCTTAGTTAGTTTCTTCTTAAATTCTCAAACCATAACAAAATATAACCAAAATCGAGTAAAACACACTTACCCCAATTCATATGGTAAAAATTGCCTCCAAAAGTTGCCTAAATCCGAGCTCCCCAACTCAAAATATGACCAAATGAACAAATTCTCGATATTAAGTAATTTTTTCCAGATGTTCTACCTCGTTTCGTGCGCCAAATGATCTTAAAATTCTCTTTGGATGCCTCCAATAGATGCCTTATGAAATTTCAGTCAAGTTAGGATTTTAAATCTCTCCATTTGACCTTATAATGAAGGAGTTATGTTGGTTTCAATATTTTGAAATAGTGCAGATTTTACTGGGTATGTTGTTGTTGAGTGCAGGTTTTAAATATTGTCAGTGGTAATTTTGTAATTAATTTGAAAAATATGGCAACTTAATTCTTAGTAAAATGACCATAAAATCCTCATACGATGTCCAAATTTGACGATTCTTTTTTCTATGGCTACGTAATTACAATACGGATCTAATGCTTTAATCAAAATAGAAATTGGAGCTCATTTGCTTAATGTGGTATCATTTATACTTGAAGAAATGACGTCGAAATATAAGAAAAACGAGTGCAATACTACCCAATCCGAAACTCACCCGAGACCCTCGGGATACCGTATGAACATACCAACAAGTCCCATTACATAACACGAACCTACTGGAGGTCTCAAATCACGCATAACATCATCTAAATGACGAATCGCACCTCAGATTAAACATAGTGAACATTTGAACTTTCAAAAAACTCGCGCCGAAACATATCAAGTCAACTCGAAATGAACACAAATTTTGCACACAAGTTCCAAATGACTTAATGAAGCTATTTCAATCCCCGAAACCACAATTTGAACACGATATCATCAAAGTCATCTCTCGGTCAAACTTGTGAACTTTCAAAACTTTCAAATTTCCAACTTTCGCCAATTAGAGCCAAATCCTTCTAGAAATATCCAAATGCAAATTCGGGCATACACCCGAATCCAAAATCACCATCGACACCTAACGGAACCATCAAAACTCCAATCCGAGGTAAAATGCTAAAAAGTCAAACTTTGTCAACTAAAAGCTTCAATTGATGAAATTCATTCTTCCAAATCAAATTTGAATAACCTGAAAACCAAAACCGGCGATTCACGGAAGTCATAATACATCACGCGGAGATACTCGTTCCCTCAAACTACCGAGTAAAGTGCAAATGCTCAAAACAACCGAGGGGTCGTTACACAAACTTCATCCAAATAACATTTTTTAATATAAATTTGAGAATATATTCCCAAATGCTAGCTAATATACCCGACCATTTTCTATGAGAAGCATCTTATCTTGAATCCTAAGGCCAAGTGAACCCCAAAAAACTTAAATTTATGGCCACTAAAATTTTACATTATGTTATTTCTGTCCCTACAATCCTGGCCACATATTTGTGGTCCTAAATCCTAATTGTATACATTTAACCCCATCCCCCCAAAACGGTAACCCCCATTGCCTTTCCCACCCACCCCTTTATGTTTGTACAAGTATAGTGCAAGTAATAAAATTTCTTTGTACATAGCGCATACAATTGATGTGTTATGCAGTGAATTATTATTGCTGTAAATATTGAGTATAACACATATATTACATGTGCTATACTTTAACGGGGTAACTGGTCGTTAAGGTATATCACATGTGTAACGACTAGGCCGGTCGTTTCATGAATTTAAGTCTCTTTCGGCGGCATAAGGTTTTGAACAACTTCGTATTATATGTTATGACTTGCGTGCGTGGATGAGTTCAGTTATCGGGTGATTTGGAGTCAATCAGGAAGAATGATTCCAATTTTGGAAGCTTAAGCAATAAGAGTTGACCGGAATTTGACTTTTGTGTAAACGACTCCGAATGGGGATTTGATGATTTCAACAGCTTCTTATGGTGATTTTGGACTTAGGCGTGCGTCTGTATTCGGAGATCCATAGAGTAATTTGAAGCATTTCTCCGAAAGTTGAAGTTTGGAAGGTTGATAGGTTTGACAAAGAGTTGACTTTGGTAATATCGGGTGGGAATGCAATGCTGAGATGATGTTTTAGACGTGAATACCACACAAGAATATAGGTTAAATGTGTGGTACCCAATTTTTCGAGTGCTGTCTCACAAGAAGAACCTGGTTCTTCTTTGTGTTCCAACTTCTACTGGTGCGGAATAATAAAAGCAGTAAAGTAAAAAGACAGGGATTTTTACGTGAAAAACACCTGTCTCAAAAGGTGAAAAAAACACGACCTACTCCTCAGTAGGATTTGCTCAAACTTTTCACTAAAAACTCTGAGCCAAATGGACTTACAAAATAAACTCTTTTGTAATCCTAGGACTAACTCTAATCCCTTTGTATCAACTAGCCTTTAGCTAATTTCTACAAGCTTCAAGTTAACTCTAACTTGAACAATGTGTACCTATTACAATTGAAAATATACAATTTACTACAATCAACTAGATTCAATACACAAACGAGGGAACTGATTCTTCTAGCTGATTTGTAGCCTTTGTATCGCACAATAATTCTGCTAACAAAATAACTGGGAATTTTTCTTTCAGATCTTGATTCACTTCTGTACTTGTGCGTCAAGAATTTCAGCATGAATACTTCAAGTATTTATAGAGTCAGTAGTTGAGTTTGTCGTTCAATTCTAGTACAACTCTAACTGGGTGAAAGAGTTTGAATTAAACTCAACTTTCTTCCTTTGTTACTATCCTTACTGAATTCAACTTCTATCCTCTTTATCAGTTTGCAACCTTTTCATATTAGGAGACAATCTCTTGGTTCATTAATACTTCACAATCACATTTATCTCCTATGCATATACGGTTTATGTGCCAGCCATTTAGTTCAAGTATGTGTGCTCTGATGGACCTGGTTCAACTGGTCAGACTTTGTCAATCTTCAAAACTATGCAATGACTTGGGTTAACAAATTTCCCCTTTTTGATGATGACAAACTCTGTGCTTCTCCCTGTATACACTTCAAACACTTTTTACGATTTTAAGCATTAATCATAGAGAAACCAGGTTCATTTAGGTTATAAATATCACTTTAATTTTTTTTTGAAAAGTCAGCAACAAATATATCTTCCCCCTTTTGGCATCATCGAAACGTTGCAAAATGATACACTTACCAGAATTATTAATTATTACTCATGGCCATTTGAGGCAATTGCAGGTGCAAAGCATGATTAATAAACACAAGAAACCAATAAATGTAAGCTAAATAAGAAATTGAGACAAGTCAATAACTAAACATAATATTCATTGACTAGCAACGAACATCAAACACCAGACAATTAAAAACAAAAACAACCAAAAAACATGAGCAAAACAGAATTAAAAAAATAGAAACAAGTCCCGAACTGGGCACTGAAGGGTTATTGGGTAGCTCTGGACAACTTAAGGATGGGAAGGTGCAGAGGAGGTTGTGGTCTTGGATTGTAGAAGAGAAAGCATCTGCTGAAGAACACCCTCGTTCTTTTCCTTCTCTTTTGCTAATTCAACCCTGAGAGCATCCTGCTCATCCTCAACCTTAATCACACGAGATTTCAAACGAAGGATCTCCATATCCTTGATCTCGCTTTCCTGCACCAGAGTTCTGACTTTGCTGTTGACTGGCTGCTTCCTAGATGAACCAGGTTCATATTCAAGAACATTGACAATGTAATCACATGTCAACAAAGTTTCCTTCCCAAAATAATCCTTGGTAGTCTCCATTTCAGCCTTCTTCACATGAACCCCAAAATGTGCAAGCACAGCTGTCATAATGAATACATATGGGATTGCATGTGCTTTGGTTCCATTCACAACTCTGTCCAAGAGTTGGATGATGAAAGCTGGCCAATTGATTTGCTTTCCCCTGTACAGATACTCCATCAGAGTCAGATCCATATAGTTAGCTATGTGCCTTCTTTCTTGTCTGGGCAGCAGGAATTGGATGACAAACTCGAAGAACAACTTATGCTCTGGCTCCATTTCACTTTTGTAGACCGGACTGGGTTCAATATCCCTCTCATTGTCGCTGAAGAAGCTGGTGATGTTGATTGCTGAGGCCATCCCATCTAGACAAGGCCACCTCTGCCTTGTGTAGTCCTCATAGCCCTCAGCTGGTATGTTCAGAATTTCACCTAGCTCTTTAGCATCAAAGGAAACTTGAACTCCTTTGACCATAGTGGTGACCATACCATCTTTGACAATGGCATTTCCCATGAATTCCACCAATTCCGCCCTTTCCAGCCTACCTTCCATGCGAAGGACCATGTCTTTCCATCCCTGCACGTCCAGAGTGTCCTGTAGATATCTCATTCCAGGCTCCTCTAGATCTTTGAACAACTTAACTTTCAAGATTGTTCGCTTGCCAAACATTATGATTCTGTCAGTCTCCACATCATCTTCCTTCTCTTCTTATCCACTCCAGTCTGCATCATCATCTTTCTCCACAACCTTCACTTTCTTTACCTTGGACCTGGTCCTTTTGGCAGTTCTTGGAGTTGTGGTGGACACATCAGCTCACTTCTTTGAAGAAGTCTTAGCCTTTTTGGGTTTTGGTTTCCCAACCACAACTGAAGCAAGTTGCTCCTCTTGTTGGACCAGGCCCAACGTCTCGTCTTCAATAACAACAGCCTCAACAGGCTCTCCAATCTTAGCTTTACCCTTTGCCGCCTTCTTTTTCCTGCTCTCTTGCAGAGCCTTCTCCAACTTTTCTTCTTCTTCTCTCACAGTATTACGAGTAGCACGCACCTTAGGTACATGAGCATCAGCATAAACAGTAGCTTTCCTATTCTTTGGAGGAACTGGGGTAGATGCTTTCTTGGACTTCTGAGTCATCCTTTTCTTGGGGTTATAGGACTCCCCCAGTTTCTTTAGCCTTTCAGCCATTGTCTCGTCCCCAGATGAACCAGGTTCATCTGCTCCTTTCCTCAAGATTGCTAGACCCGCCGGTGCTTCCTCGACTACACTGGTTCCCCCTAAGTTTGTGGCATTTCCTTCAACATTCTCAAGAATGGGACCACAGAGAGCCAAAGTGGTGTCATCCTCTCCAGATCCCCTTGTATATCCTTCACCCTCTCTCTCAATAACTCTTACTTTCCTTTGCCTATTCGGCACTTCAATATCAACAACAGACCCTACCAAGACGAACCGATTTTCAGTAGCAGCAATTGCAGAATTGATTTCAGGATTACCTTTCTCAGAACTTGTTGAACCAGGTGCTTCATCCTCATTGGCTGATTTAAAAGATTCACTTGATGATTCAGCGTTGGGATCCTTATCAGCCTGTAGAATTTCTTCCAAGAATCTTGCTCTAGAACCAGAAGCAACTGTCTTTCTGGCAAGCATTTTCACACGGCGACCCCTGGGGGCCGGAGTAGGGTTAGGTGTGGGTTCAAGAACTGGAGTAGGTTCAGTGTTTGAGGTTATTTATAGAGATTGAGAGCTATACACAAATGGATAATTAGAGTCAAATTAATAATTTCCTCCATCGTAATCACGATTTGGGGATGAAGTGGAAGAAGAAGCAGGTGGTGGTAAAGACATGATTAAGCGTGTTAGAAGAGAGAAGAGGTTGATCAGTTTTGGTTTGTGTAGAGTGAGTTGAACTTGGTTCAATGATTACTTTATGAAGAGAAGAGTAATGATGATCTTTTTATAAGATGTGGCTAGGGAGATCACAACGGCAGAGTATTAACTCAAGTGGGAGTCTAATCGATATAGGACTGACATTGATTAGACAGTTATTTTCCCCCTAAAACTAGGCTAATTAAGTGAGATGGGACTTCTTGAAACTGGTTCAATTTTGGGTAAGTACGAAGTATTTGAAGTTGAACCATAAGTAGATAGAGTCCTGCTCATGTATGACTGTACTTGATTTAATAAATTAATGGAGATGAGAACGTACCTCGTCAGTCAGATGAACCAGGTTCATCATGTTAAAGTCTTTAATTTGTCTTAATTATCAAAGATAGAGAAACATCATTAGTACCCAGGTAATCATATTAATAAATGGGAAAAGAGTATGGAAATAAAGACATGATACTGAGCAATGATTAGTCTGGTTAAGTACCTAAGTTAAGTTTTCTAGCCAAAAAAAAAAAATTAAATTTTTTCAAATATTTCTTTTCATTTTTGTTTTTCCAATTAGGTGATCTTAATCATCGCTAATTCAAGCATGTTTCTCTCAAAATGCTCCCTACTCAGTGCTTTAGTGAATATGTTAGCAATTTGATGATTAGTAGCAGAAAATTCGATTGAGATCATTCCTTTTTCATAGTTATCCCTTAAGAAATTATGCCTAACATCTATGTGCTTAATTCTCTTATGATGAACCGGGTTCTTCGTCATACTAATAGCACTAGTGTTATCACAGAAAATAGGAATGCATCCCACATCTATACCAAAGTCCATGAGTTGTTGCTTGATCCATAGCAACTGGGCACAGCATGAGACTGCAGCCACATATTCAGCCTTAGTAGTAGACAAGGCTACTGAATTTTGTTTCTTGGTGACCCAAGACACAAGGTAGGATCCCAAAAAGTGATCCATGCCTGAGATACTTTTCCTGTCAACCAAGAAACCTGCATAATCAGCATCAGCATATCCTACAAGGTTGAAATTACTACCTTTAGGATATCAAAGGCACAAATCAGTGGTCCTTTCATATCTCAAAATTCTCTTCACTACAGTGAGGTGGGACTCCTTTGGATTTGCCTGAAACCTAGCACACAATCCCACGTTGAACACAATATCAGGTCTGCTGGCAGTGAGATATAATAGAGACCCAATCATCCCTCTGTATAGCTTCTGATCAACGGATGAACCAGGTTCATCCACATCCAATTTGGTAGCTGTGGCAATGGGGGTGTCTATTTCCTTTGAGTCCTCCCTTTTAAACTTCTTGAGGAGTTCTTTCACATACTTTTGTTGATGAATCATTGTTCCATATGGGTTTTGCTTGATTTGCAAGCCTAAGAAGAAGTTTAGCTCACCCATCATACTCATTTCAAACTCACTCCCCATAAGTGTAGCAAATTCCTTACTCAGTTTTTTAGTAGTTGCTCCAAATATAGTATCATCCACATATATTTGCACAATTAGGAGTTCTTTACCCTTTTCCTTTAAGAATAAGGTGCTGTCAATTTTGCCTCGTTTGTACATATGTTCTAACAAGAATTTTGATAGCCGCGCATACCATGCTCTAGTTGCTTGTTTGAGACCATAGAGAGCCTTGTCAAGTTAGTATACGTGGTCTGGTGACTCCTTGCTTTCAAAACCTAGAGGCTGTTTGAAAAATACATCTTCCTTCAAATAGCCATTGAGAAAGGCACTCTTAACATCCATCTGATGGAGAGTGAATTCCATATGTGCAGCAAATGCTATAAGAAGTCTGATTGCCTCCAATCTTGCCACATGGGCAAAGGTCTCATCATAGTCAATTCCCTCTTCTTGACTATACCCTTGAAATACGAGTCTAGCCTTGTTTCAATCAGGGCCAGGATTAATATGTTGAGTTCCCCCTGTCATGTTGCTTGGGGTAGTTGGACCCGGTCCATCACCTGTTCCATCTTCCATGGCTACTACAATGTGTTCACTGCTTCTCACCAGTCCAAGCTCCTCATCTTCTGGTTCCTGTCTCTCAGAAAGAGTGTTACTTTCATCAAAGACAACATGCACACTCTTTTTTATACACACATAGTTCTTTTATTGTACACTTTATAGGCTTTACTATGTGATGAATATCCCAAGAATACTCCCTCATCACTTCTAGGATCAAATTTACCTAAGGAATCTTTGCCATTATTGTGCACATAGCACTTACATCCGAAAGCCCTAAGATGGGATATGTTGGTCTTTCTCCCTTTAATTAATTCATAGGGAGTTTTCTCTACCAGTGGCCTAGTCTAGATTATATAGCAAGCAGTGTTTATTGCTTCTACCCAAAAGTTGTGTGGTAGTTTGCTAGAAAGAAGCATGGTTCTTTCCATGTCTTCAAGAGTTCTATTCTTTCTTTCCACAACCCCATTTTGTTGTGGGGTTCTAGGGGCAGAAAAATTGTGATTGATACCATGTTCATCACAGAACTCAGCAAACTTAGCATTTTCAAATTCAGTACCATGGTCAGATCTTATTGATGCTAGTTGATGTCCTAACTGATTTTGAGTTTTCTTAACAAATGTGATGAACATATCAAATGCTTCATCCTTATATGCCAGAAATAAGGTCCACGTTAACCTTGAGTAATCATCAACTAACACCATCACATATTTCTTACCACCTCTGCTCAGAGTTCTCATTGGACCACACAGATCCAGATGAACCAGTTCCAACGTCCTGGTGGTACTGACCATTTTCTTAATTTTGAATGAGGATCTTATCTGCTTCCCCCTTGCACATGCCTCAAAAACTTTGTCTTCCTTAAACTTAATGTTAGGGAGTCCCACCACTAAGTCCTTAGAGACTAATTTGTTAAGCTGATTTAGACTTGCATGTCCAAGTCGTTTGTGCCAAAGGAGGGGATCACTGTCCAAAACACTTAAGCAAGTGAGTTCATTTTCAGACAGTGTGGACAAGTCTATGACATAGATATTATTCATTCTCTTTCCCTGCAAAACAATCTTGTCAGTAAGCAAGTTAATCACAAAACATTTTGTGGAAGTGAAAGCAACCAGGTTACCTCTGTCACACAATTGTGACACACTGATCAGGTTATATTTTAAGCCATCTATCAAGTACACATGTTCGATGGAACGTGTGTCATCCTTACCTACTTTTCCAACCCTTATAATTTCACCTTTCTTTCCATTTCCAAAGGAGACATTCCTCCTTTGAGGTATTCAAGTGAAAGGAACTGTTCCTTGTTCCCCGTCATATGTTATGAGCATCCATTATCCAAAAACTAAATTTGGCTGGTTCCTCTCACTTGTACCTACAAAAGGAAATCAGGGGTTAGTTTTAAGAACCCAAACTAGTTTG
>ML254954.1:0-70053 GCA_005239495.1 Nicotiana undulata
CAAAGTGAAGATGAAGAGGGTGGAGATGCAGAGGAAGATGAGGATCAAAGTATCACAGCTGTGAAAAAACCTCAACAACCTGTGGTGAAGCAAACAAATGAAGACAATGAAAAGGACACATCCAATGCAGACATTGTTATTGCAAAAGAAAAGGAAGTAATTGAACTGATAGACAAAGGGGGTGGACTTCAAAATTTTGATCCAGGAGATGCAGGGCAAAAAGAATCAATAGAGAAGTATGGCAACAAAGACAATCAGCAGGTGGTAATTACAAAGGCACAGGAAGATGCAGAAAACACTGTTACATTGAAGGAGGGACTGGAATTAAGAAAGCAACGTGAGACTAAGGCTATAGCTCCTGTCAGGATGAATATGGATGTGGAAAAGGTTGTGCATATCACTAGAGTTGAGGAGGTTTTGAATGAGCAAGCAGGGAAAGACATGGATGAAGAGTCCTCAGCTCAGAATTTTCTTAATGTGGCTAAACAAGGTGATTTATCACCTAGACTCATAGAGAAAGAAAAATCCAGTGTCAAGGGAAAAAGGAAGACTAACAAAGATGCTCACACAGCTCCTACAGTTCCAACAGGTGGAGTTCAAACTAGGAGGACTTTATCTCGATCCCAAAATCAATAAATGGATGCATTATTTTGGAATGTGAGATCTGTCAACACGATGCAAGCTTTTGAAAGGCTAATCACTATGCATCGACAAAACCATTTTGAATTCATTGGTATCATGGAACCAATGCAACAAGCTAGCAAAATTGAGAGGTATAGAAGAAGGATTGGATTGGCTCATGCTATTGTTAATGTTTCCAATAAAATCTGGGCATTTGTAGATGAAGTATTTGAAGTCACAATCTTGTACAACATGGTGCAACAATTGACACTAAAGCTATTCAACACAGAAACTCATGTCGAATTGGTTGTAACGTTTGTATATGCTAAATGCGATTCTATTGAAAGAATAGAACTATGGGACTCATTGTATACAATGGCTAGGGACATGGATACACCTTGGCTTGTGGGGGGTGATTTTAATGTCATTTGGGATGACGAAGAGAAGTTTGGTGGTCTACCTGTGCACATTAATGAAGTCGACGATTTTAGACATTGTGTCAATACTTGTAACTTAACTGATTTGGGGTTTAAAGGAAGCATTTACACTTGGTGGAATGGCAGGCCAGATGAAGAATGTATTTTCAAGAGACTCGACAGATGTTTTGGAAATACAGAGTTGCAACAAACATTCCCAGGTCTAGAGGTAACACACATATCTAAAATTGGATCAGACCATTGCCCATTGAAGCTGAAGTGTGATATTGAAGCAGAACCTATCAAAAAAGCATTCAGATTTCTGAATTTCTGGACTAAACATGATTCATTCAAGGAGGTTGTTCGACAGAATTGGAGTGCAGACTTTATGGCAAATCCATTCACATTGTTTAACTTCAAGTTAAAGAAGGTGAAGAGAGCATTGTCCACCTGGAGCAGAGCTACATATGGTGATATATTTCAGAGGATAGCAAGTCTAGAAGAGGTTGTACTAGTACATGAAAAATACTTTGAAGCCAATCCAACAAAGGAGAACAGGGAAAGACTGAGGAAGGTACAGGCAGAAATGATAAATTATCTAGCTATAGAAGAGTTATTTTGGAGACAAAAAGCAGGCATGATGTGGTTCAATGATGGAGATAGAAACACAAGGTTCTTTCATGCTCATGTCAATGGAAGAAGGAAAAGATTAAAGCTGACAAAGATCAAAGATAGTAATGACAATTGGATAGAGGAACAGGAGCAAATTGCAGAGGAAGCAGTGAAATTTTACAAAGAGCAATTCGAGGAGAGTGTGATACCAACAAATTTTGACATCCTTAACCACGTGCCAACATTGGTGAATGATGATCAAAATTAGAGGCTGATGAACATGCCCACAGAAGATGAAGTAAAGCAAGCAGTCTTGGGACTTAATGCTGAATCTGCAGCAGGACCTGATGGTTTTACGGGAGCCTTTTATCACGCATGTTGGGACATAATAAAGCAGGATGTGGTTGGAATGGTGAAGGCTTTCTTTTGTGGTCAGCTGCTACCAAAGAGTGTAACACATACAAACTTATTTCTGCTACCAAAAAAGAAAGAGATCAGCACATTTGCAGACATGAGGCCTATAAGCCTTAGTAACTTTGTAAACAAGATAATCTCGAGGGTGATACATGATAGAATGGCGGGGTTATTACCATAATTAATCTTTGAAGAACAGGCTGGGTTTGTAAAAGGTAGAAGCATAGTGGAAAATGTTTTGTTGACGCAGGAGATTGTAACAGATATACGACTTCGAACCAAGGCTGGACCAAATGTGGTAATGAAGCTCGATATGGAAAAAGCATATGACAGACTTTCTTGGTTATTTCTAACCAAAATGTTGAGGAAATTGGGATTTGCAGAGGAATTCATAGGATTAATATTTGATTTGGTTGGAAATAATTGGTATTCTATCCTCGTAAATGGCCAACCTTATGGTTTCTTTAAATCATCGAGAGGAGTCAAACAAGGTGATCCACTATCACCTACTTTGTTTATACTAGCTGCTGAAGCTTTGTCGAGGGGGATCAATTCACTACATCACAATCTGCATTTTTGTGGCTTTGGAATGCCAAAGTGGAGTCCAAAGATTAACCACCTCGCATATGCAGATGATACCATAATCTTCTCATCGTCTGATGCTACATCACTAAGGTTAATTATGAATGTATTGCATGAGTACGAATTAGCATCTGGGCAGATGGTGAACTAAAACAAATCAGCCATATATATGCATCATCTAACAGACATTGAGGTGGTTCAAAAGGTTGAGAGGATAACTGAAATAGAACAAAAGGATTTCCCCTTCACCTACCTAGGCTGCCCCATCTTCTATGCTAGGAGGAAAATGGATTACTACCAAGATATGATGAAGAAAGTCATGGACAAGTTACAATCGTGGAAGGGTAAACTCCTATCAATAGGAGGCAGAACTGTCCTCATTGCTCATGTACTTCAAAGTATGCCTATCCATCTATTGTCAGCTGTTAACCCTCCAAATTATGTCATTAACAAGCTGCACAAAATTTTTGCCAAGTTCTTTTGGAGCAGTAACATAGGAGGAAATACGAGACATTGGGCATCATGGAACACATTGTGTATGCCATGTGAAGAAGGGGGTATAGGATTTAGATCATTGCACGATGTATCTAAAGCGCTCTTTTGCAAGCTGTGGTGGAACTTTAGAACGAAGCCTAGCCTATGGAGTTCCTATATGAGCCAGAAATACTGTAAAAAGATCAATGCAGTCGTGGTACCTTGGAGAGAAAGATCTCATGTGTGGAGAAAGATGCTCGAATGCAGGGATATCATAGAACATCAGATAGTTTGGAAGCCAAAAATGGGATCCTCATTATTTTGGTATGACAATTGGTCATGAATAGGATCTCTATATTTTTTAGTTCCTAATGATTTTGCCATCGATGAGGAAGTACATAATGTATGGGAATTGGTGGAACAAGGTACTTGGAATGTCCCTAGACTAACGGAACTACTGCCTGAAGATCTAGCTGCGCACATCATCAATAACATCACACCTCCAGTCATGACTTCACTATTAGATACACCCTATTGGATGCTCGAAAGAAGGGGAAACTTTACTGTTAAGTCAGCTTGGGAATACCTTCGAAGGAGAGACAATACTAGGCAAGCTTATAGAATGATTTGGGTGAAAGGCTTGCCTTTTAAGATCTCATTTTTCATGTGGAAAGTCTGGAAATCAAAATTGCCATTGGATGACTTCATGAGGAGATTGGGATACTTCATGCCTTCAAGATGCTGGTGTTGTGCAGAGCCAAAGGAAGAAACAATGAGTCATTTATTCTTCACATCTACTGCTGCAGCAACTGTATGGAAGTACTTCTTATCGAGGGCAGGCATAAGGATGGATGGATTGTCTCTACATCAGGCTATAACCAAATGTTGGACTGCTCAGGTAACATCAAGGATCAAGCCACTCATGCAAGCATTACCATCATGTATAGTGTGGGAATTATGGAAGAGGAGGAATAGCTGGAAATATGGGGATGCAGTGTCCATCAATCGAGTTATTTATCAGATTTCAACCACAATTCAAGCCTTGGTTAGGAGAAGAAAACCTGGTATAAATGTGCCCCATAGATGGCATGAGATATTGCAAATGTTGCAGCAGTACACTCCTAAACTGAAGTATGAAAAGGTGTTATGGGAATTACCACAAGAAGGCTGGATGAAACTGAACACAGATGGGGCTAGCAGGGGAAATCCTGGTAGAAGTTCGATAGGATTCTGTCTAAAAGATGAGCATGGGGACTTAATGTATGCATGTGGAAGGGAGATTAACGAGGGGACAAACAATGAAGCAGAAGCAACAGCAATAGTGGAAGGTTTAAGACTTTGCAAAGCAATGAACTACAATCGAGTTTGGCTAGAAACAGATTCAATGCTGTTATTGAAAGTTATTAAAGGAGACTGGAAACCCCCTTGGTGTATAGTGGAAATGATAGAGGAGACTGGGAGATTAAAAGAAGGCTGCACATTGAAGATGACACATATATATAGGGAAGGGAATAGGTTGGCAGATCACCTTGCTAACTATGCACTCGATGAAGGAAATATGGATTGCCATGAATTTTGGGACCTCGACTCAATGGGGAGAAGGATATTGAATAATGATAAGATGTTATGTCCACACTGGGGAATAAAGGTGGCAAGAAACTGATGAGTGAAGAAGAAATATCAAGTTGGAGGACTATGGAGACAAAGATTGCATATAACCATGCCCAAATCAAGTTAGAGGAGAGCATGGTTATCCAGATTTACACTAACATTGGTTTTTGTTTTGCAGGTACACAAACTGAGGTATTTATCTATGTCCTAAACGACCTTATGTTGGTGGTATTAATGCATTGCATTCAACCCAATAGAGGACACTTAGGCATAGACAATAACTCAGTAGCATGGAGTGACATGAGGAGATATAAAACAATTTTGAAATGTCCAGAAAATTTAAGAGAATTGGACATACTCGACCAACCAGGAGTGCTGATAGATACACCTGGTTTAACTGGAGGAACTAGAAGACGCAAATTAGAATGGAGGTCATGATCAACACACATATGAGAAGCAGGCAAAAGGGCATTGTAGAAACATTTTATATACAATGGTTGGAACATAGTTTCAATCATAGAAATGGGCATAAAGAGGGAATTACAGGAGCACAAGGAGCTCAAATGCAAGAAGGAAATGTAGTAGGAATAATAGAAGGTCAACTTACAACAAACTGATAAGATAGCTGCTCAGAATGTTTAAACGAATTGGGCAGCTTGACATAGAAGATAAGGTGATCGAAAGGAACAAGAAGGTGCAGGGGATAGAAAAGAGAGGTATACAGGTGGTCAGGCAAGGTCACAGGAGGGGCAAATCAAGACAAAATGAAGTGGCAATGGTGTAGGATAAGTAGGCAAGCAGGGAGTGCGACAATACAACAAAGAGAAAGAACATTGCCTAGAATGTATAATCGAAATAGGCAAGATGGCACAAGGAGTCTAACAGAACTATAAACAAGGAAGAACAATATTCATCTGGAGGAATCGAGCACTGGACATGCAGGAATATTTTACACTAATTTGTTTTCTGTTTTGCAGGTACTACTACCCATAGCTTGTCTCCTATTACGACCTCTTAGGGTGGTATCAGTACTTTGTACTCATTCCCTTGAGGAAGGAAAAGAGACATGCACACATGTAGATGGGGATTACAAGAAGGTCACTGATACACTATGCACGCGACACAAAATAATTTGCCTGGCTTTAGATGAATATACAAGATGATAGAGGCAAAGACATCATTCATGTGCAGCAACAACAACAGGCACCACCCACAGCCTGTACACAATACATAAGAAAATGCACAAGACACAGACATTAATGGACTGGATTTTTACTAGTTACAAATTACAGGAAGGCATGAGAAAATATACAGAGGAAAAGAGTGAATGCACGCTAAGAGGCTACTGGAAATTGATCAGTTGAGAAGTAACTACTTGACGACAATAGCTACAGCAAGATCATGAACAACAGAGGAGTAACATGAACTCAAATCATCATTGACATCAGGAAGATTATGCACGAGCAGGAATGAATTCTCAGTAATGCGACGAGGATTTAATAATATGAAGGTCCAAGCAAGAAGCGACAACAAGTTGTATTTATGGCTAGTTTTTAAAGTAGTTAATCATTTTGTGATACCAAAACATGGGCCTACATGGTCCAATTTGGTAATAGGATATATGTACGAGTAGACATAGTTTATCATCTCACGTTTAGTGAGATAACTCCGGATTTTGTTATTCGCTTTTATTATAAATAAAACAACTACGAGGCGATAGCCTAGTAGTATAATTTGCTAAAAAAAAAAAAAAAAGAAGCTGGGTAAGGTAAAATCATAAAAATTAGGGATTCATATAGAGCGTAGTTCAAATTAACAGAATATTCATGATATAGAAAAGAATGATAAAAAATCAGAAACCCTAACAAACAAACATAGGGTAAAAATCACATAATCACAGGATGCTCATGAGAAGCAAACACATATGTAGGTTAATCGAACATATACTCAAAGACGAACTCAGAATCACAGTTTAAACTAAGAAGATTAGGGCTTTAAACATAAAACACTCAGATAAAAAGAGGGAAATTTAGATAAACGTTTAAATATGATGAAAACCATAGAGTAATATAAAAAATCTGAATGAAACCCGTATTTGAAAAGAGGTTTAAGAACCCTTGATTCGAAGATGAAGAGTCATTTTTAGGGAAAATCGGAAAACCTTTAAAGAAATAATAGAATAACTCATAATATGCCCAGATCTATTGTAGATCTAAGAAAATCATGGGCTAACAGTTAGGGTTTCATAGAGACAACCCAAAGAGGAGGAGAAACGTCTTGAGAACCACTAGTTCTAGCCGGAAATAACAGGATCTTACTCGGACGACCATGGATGGCCGGAAAACGGCATGAGAAACCATGGGAGGTGAGTGAACTGTCTTATGGTTCCTCTGAGGGCCTAAAGGCAGTGATACCTGGCGTAGGAAGGAGAGTCGTGAAGGTAAGAGAGTTGTGAGACCACCAAAATTGTCGGCAAGGCAACGGCCGGTGAGAACCATGGCGGTTTTATCAGAGAGCGCTTGAGAGAGATGAGAGAAGAGGACGGCGGAGAGAATGAGAGGGAAATGATAAGGGGGGAAGGGTAGTCTTTAGTTTTAATTAGGAAAGAACGGATCTGGTCCGTTGATTAAAATTAATCAACGGTCCAGATAAAAAGTGGGGTATTGGGTCTGGTAGGATAGAGATTGGGCTTAGGTTATTGGGTTATATGGATAAGGTACTGGGCTGGTCTCAATTGGGTTGGGGTCAGGTTTGATTTAGGCTAGATTTTAAATAGGAAGGGGCTAATTATTAAATACCCAATTAATAGACAAAGTAATTAATCAAAATAGCTAATAATTACATAAAATAAAATTAAGGCTAAATAATTGAAATTAAGGTAATTAACTAGTATTAAAATATAAAATGATGAATTATTGAATTAAAATAGTATAAAATGTACAATTAGGCTATAATTGCAAAAATTGTTGTAATTATAGACAAATAATGCCAAATTGGCTAATTTGTGAAATAATTAAATCCTAATAGGATTAAAAAAATGATATACTGGGCTAGAAAATATTTTTAAATGATTTATGATCTAATTTATGGTTAATTATTGGATATAAAATACTGAATAAAACTAGAAAATGAGTTGATAATAATTTGGAAAATTATGGAAAAATACCAATTATTATAATAAGTGATTTTGAGAATATATATATATATATATATATATATATATATATATATATATNAAAATTGGGTATCAACAGTTGCCCCTCTTTACCCGGGAAAGATGAAAGAGTTGTCGGGTAAAGATATGATGGCCAATTTTGACCGAGCGAAACAGTTCCAAGAGAGTTGGGTCGCACCCTTGATTCTGAGATGCCTAGATATCCCTGCTTTTACAGGAATCAGGTTGTATGTAGTTCAGGAGTCATCGACGAAGTATACCGATGAAGTTTTACAAGAACGGACGCAATGTATGG
The DNA here is from genome assembly GCA_005239495.1 of Nicotiana undulata. Lineage (NCBI taxonomy): Eukaryota > Viridiplantae > Streptophyta > Magnoliopsida > Solanales > Solanaceae > Nicotiana > Nicotiana undulata. The sequence continues at coordinate 8,201 of ML254954.1, forward strand.
GATCGGGTGATTAAACGACTTACATGAATGGTTAGGAGAACCGGAGCGGGACCGCTCCTGCCAGGATGACCGTTGCTTGCCAGACTACCTGTAAATAAACAATACAAGCATATATTGTGCGTAATTTAAACATGATGCAAGTTCCCGTCGGACTGTGAATGTTGTCTTTGGACGATTAAGGATGACGTCCTCAGACCATGACGTCCTGGGCCATGAATTGCTCCATGTAGGATTCGCGGGCCATGAAATGATGTTCTCGGGCCATGATGATGGTGCCTCCAAACCATGACGCCTTTGAATAATGATATGTAAAATGATTAAAAGAGATCCTCAGGCCATGACATGGTGTTCTTGGGCCATGAAGATGGTGCCTTCGAACGATGACACCTTTGGATAAGTTGGCGATATTTCAGCCCATGAAGATGCAATAGTATGATGTTGACAAGACATAGCTTAGTATTTCGTATTGAAAGGGCAGAGCTTAGCCCAAAAGGAAAGGGAAGTAAATAGTTCTTGAGACATTGGTTAGCTCGACGAAAAGTAAATTGGAGGCAGAGCATAGCCTCGAAAGGCGGAATGGTAGCCTTATGCAAGTGGAAGGTAAAATGGTAGCCTTATGCAATGCGGATGGAGACAGGGCTTAGTCTCGAAAGGCAGAAAGGTATCCTTATGCGAAAATGCAGATGGAGGTAGAGCTTAACCTCACAAGGCAGAATAGTAGCCTTATGCAGGTGGAAGGCAGAATGGTAGTCTGATGCAGAGATGCGAATGCAGATGGAGACAGCGTTTAGTCTCGGAAGGCAGAATGGTAGCCTTATGTAGAGATGTGAATGTATATGGAGACAACGTTTAGTCTCGGAAGGCAGAATGGTAGCCTTACGTAGAGATGCGAATGCAGATGGAGACAGGGTTTAGTCTCGGAAGTCAGAATGGTAGCCTTATGAAGAGATGCGAATGCAGATGGAGACATCGTTTAGTCTTAGAAGGCAGAATTGTAGCCATATGTAGGAAATAAAATAACAAACGATAGTAGAGTTTCTTAGCTGATAACAAATTGCGGCAGTGCGATTACTTGTGAGCATTGTGACTACAGAACATTATTTGTATGCGCTAATAGAAAATGTCACCAAGTGTAGTGGTTTGTGAATTGTATTTTGAATAATGCTTGTTTTTGGGCGGGCAGTTCGTTTAGGGATTTTGCAACCTTAGTGCCTGCATCCAGAGAAAGATCGTGAGTTTTGTAAGGTGGAAGGTTAGTTCGTATCCCCGATGACTTTGCTCGACTTGTCCGCTTGATTTGATGATACTGTCTGTATCATTGGGGTAGCATTGCTAAACAAAGTTGTTTCAAGAACAAACATGCATGGTCTTGTAAAAGTATAACATAATGTATAATTTTAAATGATTTTTTGATGAAACGACGACCCTGACATGGTTCGAGAAATTGCAACCTCTCCAGTTACAGAATTTTGAGGGTCCTTCTCAAAATTGTGCCCCAGTTTGATGGGTTGATGTTCTGACTGCTGCTCGAGCGGCGATCGACTGAACTTGCTCCGGTTCTTCCCCAGTTTCCAATTGCGTGGGAAAATGAATTTTTATTGAATTGTGACCGAACCCATAAGGATTCCTACGTATCCCCTCTTAAACGGGAATCAGATCAAGCGTAGTTCAATTTAGATCATTGATAAAAGCATAAGGGATTACACATAGTAGCGTTTGACTGCATCTGAATTAATTGGCTTTGGCCAGATTTCTCCGCCCATTTCTGAAAGTATAAGAGCTCATCCTGTCAAAACCCGATGAACCATATATGGACCTTGCCAGTTGGGAGAGAACTTCCTTTTAGCTTCGTCTTGATGTGGGCATATTTTCTTTAACACCAGCTCCCTGGTGTGAACTGTCTTGGCTTGACTCTTTTGTTGAAGGCTCTAGTCATTCTGTTCTAATAAAGTTGACCATGACATACTGCATTCATTCTCTTTCCGTCTATGAGGGCTAATTGCTCATAACGATTTTTTACCCATTCTGCATCGCTGAGCTCAGCTTCTTGTATGACCCTTAGGGAAGGAATTTCTATCTCAGTGGGAATAACAGCCTCTGTACCATAAACCAGCATATAAGGAGTTGCCCCGGTCGATGTGCGGACCGTGGTGCGATATCCCAGTAAGGCAAATGATAATTTATCGTGCCACTACTTATGCCTCTCTATTATTTTCCTCAATATCTTCTTGATGTTTTTGTTGGCGACTTCTACAGCTCAATTCATCTCAGGTTTGTAAGCTGTGGAACTCTTGTGTTTGATTCTGAAGGTTTCACACATAGCTTTCATTAAACCACTTTTGAAATTGGAACCATTGTCGGTGATGATTGACTCTAGAATTTCGAATCGACAAACAACACGGTCGCGGACAAAGTCTACCACAACTTTCTTAGTCACTGCTTTGTAGGATGCTGCTTCGACCCATTTGGTGAAATAGTCGATGGCTACTAGGACGAACCTGTGTACGTTGGAGGCGACATGCTCGATTGGTCCAATAACGTCCATGCCCCAGGCGGCGAACGTCCATGGCGATCTTGTTGCATTAAGCTCGTTTGGAGGTAACTTCATCATGTCTACATATATCTAACAACGGTGACATTTCCGGACATACTGGATGCAGTCTGTTTCCATAGTCATTCAAAAGTAACCAGCCCGGAGTATCTTCTTCGCTAAGTCAAAACCGTTCATATGTGGATCGCAGGTCCCAACATGAATTTCCTCTAGTAGCCTGGATGTTTCCTTTGCGTCGACACATCCTAATAATCCCAAATCGGGAGTCCTCCTATATAGGATTCCTTCAATGTGAAAGAAGTTGTTGGACAGTCTCCAAAGTGTGCATTTCTGAGTAGGATTTGCGAGCCCTGGGTACTCTCCTTTTGAAAAATATTCCTTGATGTCATGAAACCAAGGTTTTCCGTTTGCTTCTTCTTCGACATGGGCATAGTATGCTGGCTGATTATGGAACTTCACTGGGATAGGATCAATGAAATTCTTATATGGATGTTGTATCATGGATGATAGAGTGGCCAATGCATCGTCAAACTCGTTCTGGATTCTGGGGACGTGCCGAAATTCTATCTTTGTAAACCTCTTTCTCAATTCCTGCACGTGATGCAGGTACGACAGTATCTTGCAATTCTTGGTCACCCATTCTCCTTGTACCTGATGTACCAGTAGGTCTGAATCCCCAATCACTACAGCTCCTGAACGTTCATGCCAATGGACATTTTGAGCCATAAGATGCAGGCTTCATATTCGGCCATGTTGTTGGTGTAGGGGAATCTGAGTTTGGCAGACACCGGATAATGATGACCGGTCTCTGATATTAGGATTGCTCCAATGCCGACTCCTTTGAAATTCACTGCTCCATCGAAGAATATTCTCCAACCATCATAGGATTCTGCAATGTCTTCTCCTATTAATGATACATCTTCATCGAGAAAATACGTTTTCAGAGGATCGTATTCTCCGTCCACGACAAAGTGACGTATATGCAGGACCTAGGCAGGATTTTTCTAAATGCATAAGTGTTGTAGTACTTGAACATTCTTTCAGAACATGCAGAAGAGATGGAACAACCTATTTATTAGCGTTGTTTTTATCCTAAAGCATTATTCCTAAGTGTACATGGTAGCGTATGACATAACGACAAAGCATGTGTTAATACAGAAATTTATAAGCGATACAAGAATGCACATCCTGAAAATAATAGACATAGGACCTAAGAGGCATGGTTTCTAATCCACGCATGAATCCTAAACATGGTTTGTATTGCGCAATCAAGAATATAAACCTAAGGACATGTTTTCTATCCTTTAATAACTATAGCATGCGTAGTACCCATCCCTTTTCACTATCCATCCCAAAGAGTTTTTACAATAATTGTTACAAACCTCTGAATATGAATTTCCTAACTAAAAGTAAGAAATGAAGAAGTTAACTATAGGGAGCCTTCATAATAGGCCCAAGTATCCAGGTCCTCAATACCAAATCTTGTTTCACAACCTTTCTCATAACCCGGGTGTGTCAGAATTCCCTAAGGGCCTCAAAGGATCCCGGGCAGTGCTTACACCCAGATTTTATAGCCAAAGTGGAGTAAGTGAAGTGTGGAAAGGCCAGATTTTGTGTGTCAAAGTTCAGAGGGAGCTCAAGGGTCCCAAGGCCATGCTCACACAAAGGGGCAGAACCTAAGGGGTAATGGAGGATTAGGGACAAATAGGGCACATAGGTAAGCACATAGTTTCAGGAACACTTATACAAACTCAGCAATATGCTAGGGGGGCATCCAGGGATTAAGGATATAGCATTAACTTCAGGATTACTAAAAACCAAATAACATAAGGTACAAATTGTTTTTCCGCAAAAGAGTTCATGCCAGTAATCAGAGAAACATAAGTAGGCATAATCATATTAAAGTATACTAGAAGGGGATAACATCTCATAAGCATGACTAGTCTAAGGGAGGGGAGTACATAACAGGCTAAGTGAATAATAAGCAACCAGGTCAAGTACAAACTTCACAGCAAAACCATAAGTAAAAACATATTAGAAATCGGATGAATTGAAGTAGGAAAAAGAAACATATTGTTTTTGGAACTTAAACTACAATCAGGACATACCAGTATAGAAGAGAGCAAACACAGAGTGAAGGAGCCAAGAGTACAGTAGTCAGCCTTGGTTTACAACCGGCTGACTTAGAATAGGAGCAAGTAACTAGAGAAAAGAGAGCAGAAGAGAGTTTTTGTGTAAGAGAGAGTTTTGAACAATATGTTCGTGTGTTACTGAAAAGAGCAATGTATTTATAGTTTAAAACTAAGTAGAGAATAAGGCAAGAATCATAGTTCAATAGTAATTATAGAAATAAGTACCAATTAGAATCAAATTAGTATAAGAACTCCCTTTAATTAATGAGACCAACTCAAACGGTAATAGCCAAGTGGTAAAATAAGGCAAGAGAATCGTATGAGGCTGAGTATAATCAAGAAGTAAACAAAATAGGTATAATTCATGTATATCACACGTAATAAAGACTAGGTTCATCATGATTTAATTAAGGAAAATGCTTAAAATCAGTTAATAGCACAATTGACCATATAATTAGGTCAGAAAATATTTCACAAGTTAAAAATCAGTAGAGAATATCATGCGAGATTAGTGAAGAATTAATCACAAGGATTCAGGGACTCACAAATAGAAAGTATAACTGATTTTAGGAGAAATTAGCACAAATTATGAAAACACACGGAATAAAACACATAAAATCAGAAACCCTAAGAAGTCGGGTAGGGTAAAATCATAAAAATTAGGGATTCATATAGAGCGTAGTTCAAATTAACATAATAGTCATGATTTAGGCAAGAGTGATAAAAAAAAATAATAAATCCTAACAAACAAACATAGGGTAAAAATCACAGAATCACAGGATGCTCATGAGAAGAAAACACATATGTAGGTTAATCAAACATATACTCAAAGACGGACTCAGAATCACAGATTAAACTAAGAAGCTTAGGGCTTTAAACATAAAAAAACTTAGATAAAAAGAGAGAAATTTAGATAAACGTTCGAATATGATGAAAACCATAAAATAATATAAAAAATCAGAAGGAAACCCGTATTTGAAAAGAGGTTTAAGAACCCTAGTTTCGAAGATGAAGAGTCATTTTTAGGGAAATTCGAAAAACCTTTAAAGAAACAATAGAATAACTCATAACATGCCCAGATCTGTTGCAGATCTAAGCAAATCAGGGTCTAACAGTTAGGGGTTCATAGAGACAACCCAAAGAGGAGGAGAAACGGCTTGAGAACCACTGGTTCTAGCCGGAAATAACAGGATCTTACTCGGACGGCCATGGATGGCCGAAAAACGGTATGAGAAACCATGGGAGGTGAGTGAACTGCCTTCTGGTTCCTTTGAGGGCCTCAAGGCAATGATACCCAGCGTAGGAAGGAGATTCATGAGGGTAGGAGAGTGGTGAGACCACCATAAAGGCCGACAAGGCAACGACCGGTGAGAACCATGTCGGTTCTAGCAGAGAGCGTTTGAGATAGCTGAGAGAAGAGGAGGACGGAGAGAATGAAAGGGAAATGAGATGAGGGGAATGATAGTCTTTAATTAGGAAAGAACGGATATGGTCCGTTGATTAATATTAATCAACGATCCAGATCAAAAGTGGGGTATTGGGTCGGGTAGGATAGAGATTGGGCTTGGGTTATTGGGTTATTTGGATTGGGTATTGGGCTGGTCTCAATTGGGTTTGGGTCAGGTTTGATTTAGCTAGATTTTAAATAGGAAGGGGCTAATTATTAAATACCCAATTAAATAGATAAAGTAATAAATAAAAATAGCTAATAATTACATAAAATGAAATTAAGGCTAAAGAAGTGAAATTAGGGTAATTAACTAGTATTAAAATATAAAATGATGAATTATTGAATTAAAATAGTATAAAATGTACAATTAGCCTATAATTGCAAAACTTGTTGTAATTATAGCCAAATAATGCCAAATTGGCTAATTTGTGAAATAATTAAATCCTAATAGGATTAAAAAATGATATACTGGGCTAGGAAATATTTTGAAATGTTTGTTAATCTAATTTATGGATAATTATTAGATATAAAGTACTGAATAAAACCAGAAAATAAGTTGATAATAATATGGAAAATTATGGAAAAATACCAATTATTATAAAAAGTGATTTTGAGAGTATATATGCAAATTTTGAAATAATTTTGGGAAAAATTGGGTATCAATAGTAGAGGAGCTCAAGAAGCTCACAAGCCAAGTTCAGGGTATTGAAGGAGGTAAAGGAATTGAAGGTCAGAATTATGAGGACCTGTGCATTCAGCCAGACGTAGAACTACAAGAGGGTTACAAACCTCCTAAGTTCGAGATGTATGACAGAACGGGTGACCCAAATGTATATTTGAGAACATACTGCGACAAGCTCGTAGGGGTTGGGAAGGATGAAAGGATTCGCATGAAGCTGTTCATGAGAACTCTCACTGGAGATGCCCTATCTTGGTACATAAGTCAAAATCCCAAGCAATGGGCTAGTTGGGTAAGCATGGCATCATACTTCATGGATAGATTCAGGTTCAATACAGAAAATGCACTGGATGTCTTCTACATACAAAACTTCAAGAAGAAACCGACAGAGACTTTCTGCGAGTATGCTACTCGATGGAGGTCAGAAGCTGCAAAGGTCAGGCCAGTACTAGAAGAAGAGCGTATGAACAAATTCTATGTTAGGGCCCAGGATCCACAATACTATGAGAGGTTAATGGCCATTGAGAATCACAAGTTCTCCGACATCATCAAACTCGAGGAAAGGATCGAAGAAGGGATTAAGATCGGAATGGTGACAAATTTTGAAGCATTGCAGGCCTTGAACAAAGCATTACAATCAGGAGACATATCAAAGAAAAAAGAGATAGGGGCAATGATGGTAGCCCAGGTTCCGAAATCTCCACTCACATACAAAACACCTCCACCCACATACCAACCTTCACTTCTCAGATATCCCCAACCCGCTACAGCCTACCACACTTATAACACCCAAATAACCTATTATCATTCACCTTCAGCTCGTCCAAATTATCAAAAACCCAGACCCAATTTTGATCGGAAACCACCCAGACAATACACGCCTATTGCTGAACCTATCGACCAACTATATGAAAGACTAAAAGCTGCCAGATATGTCACCCATATTCCCGTTGTTTCCATGGAAAACTCCTCCAAATGGGTCAACCCAAACAAAATATGTGCATACTATTCCGGCATGAAAGGACATACTATTGATGAATTCCGCACTCTGAAAGACAAGATTCAGGCGCTGATTGATACCAAAGTCATATAGGCAAAGGAAGTCGCACCCAATGTCCGGAATAATCCCCTTCCAGATCTTAGGGGTGAAGGAGTAAATGTGATAGAAACTGATGAAGAATGGGACCTGGAAGGGTCAATTAGGCTTATTCGGGAAGGTGACGACCCTAAGAAACCTGCAATCACACTCACTCCCATTGTGGTACAGACACAATCATCGATCAAACTGAAGGTAGCCGCATAATCTCTGTTCGAAATTGAAGTGACAGCACCTGCAGCTACACCTACTCCATTTGAGGTAGAAGTTACCACACCTATCACTGTGACGGTGGCGTCCATACCGCTCTTCAAATCCAACGCCATACCTTGGGACTATGTTGCCTAAGCTAGGAGAAAATGGAAAGAAAAAATGGAAGAGTCCGGTGCTACACAAGGGATGACCAGAACTTGAAGTGTCTACACCTGAAAATTTGGGAGGGACAATTAAAGAAGCTGCTATCAAACAACCCATCATTGAAATTGGTCCAGATGATCTCTGGAGGAAAGTACAAGCAAGAGAATACTCTGTTGTTGATCATCTGAACAAAACTCCCGCCCAGATATCCATTCTGTAGTTGCTACAAACTTTTGTGGCGCATAGGAATGCTCTGATGAAAGTGTTGAATGAAGCCTGCGTACCCAACAATATTACTAGCGGAGAAATGGACAACATGGTGGGGAAAGTGATGGAGATGCATAAGATCACCTTTCACGAAGACGAGTTGCCACCTGAAGGATTGCACATCACAGTGCAATGCGAGGATAAGTTCATTGCCATGGTTTTGATAGACGGAGGGTCCAACCTCAACATTTGTCCTCTATCAACTTTGAAAAGGTCAGGCAAGGGCTTGTATGAAATACAAGCAGGAACGATGAATGTGAACGTGTTCGATGGATCGCAAAGAGCCACGATTGCGGAAACCAATTTATGTTTGCAGGTGGGTCCTACTTGGTTCGATGTCGAATTTCAGGTGCTAGACATATCTGCCTCCTACAATCTGTTGTTAGGGCGACCTTGGATACATGTCGTTGGGGCTGTTGCATCCACTTTGCACCAAGATGCAAAATTTGAATGGAATCATCAAGAGGTAATCATCATGGAGATGGGAGAAATCCCATTTACACCAATCAGATTGTTCTGGTTGTGGTGAATAGAAGGAAGTTGGGTGGAGAAACTTATAAATACTAGAGTAGAAAAATAGAGAGCATACTGGCATGGGCTGGGTATGAACCTGATAAGAGGCTCGGTAAGAATCTCCTGGGAATCACCAAAGTAATATAGTCAAAATGTCATGATAAAACCTTTGGACTTGGATATCAGTACACCTGGCACAAGTATAAGAATTGTTCACCACCATGGCGTGGTCCCTATTACCCTTTTTAGCAGCCAGTGCCGCATCTGAGTCAGACTTTTCATCAGGCCGATTCAATGTGGGGATCCGAAGAAGAAGAAGCTTAGGCAGGGCTAAGGAATCTGTTCTTAGAAGATGAAGATATGGATTGCAGTGTGATAGTTGAGGATGAGGAGGAGGAAGAAGGTCTTACCATTAAGACAGTGGAAAGGGGAGCATTTCTCAAGAAATGGACCGCTAAACCATCAAGGGCCCGACGAGTCCGGGGGTAACATGACTGCTAACATCATTTATTTTTTAAAACCATTAATCTTGAGCATTTTGTTTTAAACAATATTTTCAGTATTTCATTTCGAAAACATAGTTTGAGTTGTTAAAAGTCGCTTTGCTTGACATTTTAATATTTATCAATGGCTTGATGTTTTATTATTACTATCTTTCATATCTTTCTTTATACAGTATTACTGTTTCTCATCTTGATGAACCAATGACTGTGACATGTAATAAGACAACGCAACACATGGAAAATGACTCGGAAGAAATAGAAGAAGAAGAAGGGACATGAACACATGATTTTTCACCCACCATATACTCCTACAAAATTCAATACAATAAATTAATCTTACAAATTTTGTTGAATTTTAGTGATTAATTGTGATTTGTTTGCATTTACATGATTATAATTCATCTTATAAAGTTATTAAATTTGCATCACTATTATCAGAGAATTATGAATTTGTTATTTGTAAATAACTGAATTAAATAATAGACGAATGATGGTTATTTGATGTAATGTAGTTTGAAAACTAATTATTGAAATTAATCATTTTTATCCAATAAATCATGTGTCACGATCCAAAATCTATTAAGGTCGTGATGGCGCCGGACACCGCTGTCAGGCAAGCCAATCATTTAATAGTTAAGCCAAATTTCGTGTTTTAGCATTTTTAAAGTCATTACCTTTCACTTTAACACGTAATAACTAAATAAAATCCATTAGGTAAAAATAACAGTCCAATATTCCATTTTAATAAAATACATCCCAAACACATCCCAGAACCCGGTGACACAAGTACATGAGCAAATTCTAAGAATTTTACAAATACTACAAAGCTTGTCCAAAATAGAAATTTGGACAAGGGATTCAAAAATGAAAATAATACGATATGAGGGAGACTTTGTCAGCTGCGGATCGCCTCCGGATTATGCAGCTCGCCTAAGTCTCCAAACCAGCCTCATCGCTACGAAAGTACCTGTGCAATAAAAATGCACAACAAGTGTAGCATGAGTACGAAAACAATGTGTACTCAGCAGGTTTCCCGCCTAACCTAACAGAGGTAGTGACGAGAGGTTGAATTAGACACTTGCTATAAGTTGGTGAAATATAATCAAGTGAGGTGCTAAGCATTAGTATCATAGGTAATTAAATAATAATCAGGGATAAGAAATATCAAATTAATTCACATTTAACACATCAACTCTTCTTCATTTTAGCTAGAAACTCAAAACTCCTTAGGCCAATAAACATGTATAAATCACAGGAAATACGCAGCATGTATCATGCGCAAGAAAATGCCGAGGGTCGAATGGCGCGGACCAACAATAATAAACTGTGCACTGCCGAGGGTCGAACGGCTCAAACCATAGATGCATCTATTTTCCCCGCTCGTGAATCGATCATGCGACGCGGTCAACATAATAATAATAAGGCTATCCTGTTCGCAAATCATACATGCGACTCAGGTTCTCATATGTACACGTATTCACATAACAAATCCACATTTTTGTCAGGAAAACAGTTTCTCAAGAAAATGATAAAATTCTCTTTAGGTGAACATGAAGATAGTATTTAAATCGTTTCTGGAAATTCATTTACCAAGTTTGATGAGGTTTTCAATTATTACAAATCTGTCCGGAACACAATTACGCAAGGAAGAATAAACTATCTTTCTAAATGATTAAGAAAAATGAACTCTAACCTTCTTAGGTATTCAATCACTATTTTGATCATATTAACGGTCTAGTATTACTGGAAAGATCACAAGTACAACAAGTACGACATGCTAGTAGGTCCTAAACTACCCGCACATGGCATAACAGTAGCTATGCACGGACTCCCGTCACCTCGTGTGTACATAGCCCCCGCAAATAATAGCATATATTCATTTTGTTCACCTATAGAGACAATTCCCCCTCACAAAGTTAGAAATCAGACGTACCTTGCTCCGGAATTCCATAACCGTCTTCCAAGCCCTTCCGACGAATCCAATTGATGCACAACGCCCCAAAACTATCCAAATAACAACAAACTAATGAAAATATACTCTAATGTTTGTTAACAATTCAAATTAGATAAACTCCTAACTCCGCTCAAAGAATTGACCAAAATGCCCTCAGGCCCACGTGCCCCGATTCCGAAATTTCTCGAAGATAAACTCTACCCATAGCTTTACTAGCTCAAATATGCAATTTACTCAAATATTCATGATCAATTCGTGGTAAAATCAAAATTACCAAATTTCTAGGTTTTCTTAAAAATTCCATATTTTCCACAAATTCCCATACTCAAATCCGTTCCTAGGCCATGCATTTAACTTAAAAAAGAGTTGGAATAACTTACCTTGTGATCCTTGATGAAAATCCCTCCTTGAGGCTACCCACAATCGCCCATACCAAATGCAAATAGGAGGAGAAATGTCAAAATGTCCATTTTTAAAACATTCTGCCCAGACCTCATTTTCGCACCTGCGGTCCGTACCTCGCACCTGCGCTCCCTAAGGTGCGCCCAAGAGCCCGAACCTGCAGCCAAAGCCTCGCAGGTGCGGTCACACCAGATGACAGCAACTTCAGCTTTTCTTCAACTTCAAATATTGATCCGCTAACCACCTGGAATCCACCCGAGGCCCCCGGGACCCCGTCCAATTACACCAAACTGTTCCAAAAAATAGTGCGGACTTGCTCGAGGCCTCAAATCGCATCAAACAACATCGAAACAACAAATCGCTCTCCAGTCCAATCTTCAAGAACTTAGGAATTTCAAACTTCTACATCTGACGCTGAAACCTATCAAATCACATCCGATTGACCCATATTTTGCACACAAGTCATATTCAACATTTCGGACCTGCTCCAACTTTCGGAATTGCATTCCGACCCTGATATCAAAATTTCCACTTCCGGTCGAATTTCTCAAAAACCTTCAAATTTCTATCTTTAGCCAAATGACTTCAAAATAACCTACGGACACCCGAATTCACTTCCGATCGTGCTCCCAACTCTAGAATAACCATACGAAACTATTCCCAGCCTCGGAATCCCAAACAAAAATCAATATCACTGAAATGCGCTTCAAGCCAAACTTAAGAAATTCCTTCAAAAAAGCTGACTTCCACAATATACGCCGAAACGCTCCCGGATTATCCAAAACCCTATGCGGACATACGCCCAAGTCCGAAATCATCATATAAACCTGCTGGAACCTTCAAATCCTGATTCCGAGGTCGTTTACTCCAAATTCCAGTCTTAGTCGATTTTTCTAACTTAAGGCTTTTGAAATGAGAATTTTCTTTCCAATTTGACTCCGAACTTCCCGAAATTCAACTCCGACCACGCCTACGATTCATAATACCTGAAATGAAGCTTCTCATGACCTCAAACTGCTGAACGACGCGCTAGAGCTCAAAACGGCCGGTCAGGTCATTACATTGTCCACCACTTAAACAGACGTTCGTCCTCGAATGTGCCAAGAACTGCTCTGGAGTTATCTGCAATCACTGTTTAACACTTCGTGCACCTGCCCGTGCTACCACAACCCAGTTGGGCACATTAGCATGATCAAATTTGAATATATCCTCTCTTATTAATACAATAAGCTTAGAACCTAGTTCCGACAATTGAAATTATCTGCCAGGTCTGTTTCTAATATATGAACACCGTATCAACTACCACACGAGGCACTAGAACACAACTGCGTACCTTTGCTGAATCAGCACCATGCACCGAATGATTCATCATCTAACCATAATGACACTCCCTGAACCTTAATAGCCAAAATTCTACGAATCTAATGCTCCCAATGCACCTTTATAATATATATACATACATCATGATATACTGCTGACGATACCAGCACAACGGGGGGATGTGTAGAAATTTCTAACCAATTGCAGAGTTAACCAAACATTGAATCCTTCCTCTTGACTAAGGCCATCATCTCATTACAAACCAATAAGGGTAGTTGTCCTTTAATGTATTTTACATAATCTTATCGCACCGATCCCTGATCCATAAATATCGTCTTACCCAGTATGAACTGCTCAGTCAACAAATCACTCTCAGACACGACCATCAGTCTCACACGATGCCACAATATGCCAATAAGCCACAACTCGAACACGATGCATAAGGAAATGGCGCAGGAAGGGACTACTCGACTCACACAACTAATATGAACTTTCCTCAGAAAAATAGGAAGTATAACATAAAAAAAAATATAGGGAACCGTGATCATCATTACACTGTTGCGGCGTGCAACCCGATCCGAATAACATACCCGTGGCCGCGTGCCACCCGGTCCCATCATAAAATTCACATAAGGAGATATACACGGAGATAAATTTGCTCACTATTACAAATTACTGAATATCGGTCACAAGCACGCTAAGTACATAATACCCTCCTTGGGAGACTGATAGAGTCATATTCCACAAAACTTAAGCACAACTATTTGCGATATATAATCTGAATCTCAAGAGCCATCCTGCTCACATAACGTCATCACTACACGACGACTCAACACACAGGGATCTATCAAGCCGTTCCACAACTCACACGGTAGAATCGCAACATTACATGAATTGGATGAAGATGGAACAACATATGATATTCCAACACCCCTCCTCGAGGAGCGCTATACTGAAATAAACATATCCGACTCGCATGAAGCCCATAATCTTATTTAAATCCATTCACACACTTCAAGCCGATTCTGCTCGCACTGAACTAGGCTGATAGCATTACCTGGGTCCAAAATAACCCACTTCCTCTCATAACACACAAGAACAACCATCATCACCAGGACAACACCCCACAATCAACAACCAACTTAACTGAACGCCTTCCTGGCATAAATTCTCAAATAAGCAATGTTGCACTCCCTATCAGCTTGTGGTAGAGATAGCTCGTCAGATTGAGGGTTATCGATCGAGGGGCAGAGAGCAGGGTCAGCAGGACAAGAGAGTTAGATTTTCTGGAAATTTCAGAGGTGCCCCAGGCAGGGGCAGAGGTCAAATCAGCAGAGGCCAGCCTAGCAGGCCTCCATACTCAGCTCCTCCACCACCACCACCACCACGTGGTGCTCCAGTGAGGCCTTATTTCAGTGACATGCCGGAGAGTTCTTACCACCCACCAGCCATTCGGGGTTACTCCGGCGGGTATTCCGGTCATTAGGGGTCTTCTAGTTCTTGTTTTAGTGCCATTCCAGAGGGTGCACATCGTCCCCCAGTTATCTAGGGTTCTTCTTCATGGCAGCAGGCCGTGCCACTAGTGAGATGTTATGAGTATGGGGATTTAGGCCATATGAGGAGGACTTGTCCCAGGCTTCAGGGCAAGGCTGTTCAGCAGAGTTACCAGCCTGCATACTCAGCACCGACGCCCCGTCCACCCCGATGTGGGGGATAAACTAGTAGAGGTGGCCCCAGAGGTGGAGGCCACATAAGAGGAGCTCTACCAACTACTATTCATTCTAGCAGAGGTCAGTCTTCCGATACACTAGCCAGATTCTATGATATTCCGGCCCGAGCAGATGTAGTGGCCTCAAACGCCATGATCACAGGTACTATTTTAGTATGTGGTAGACGGGAATCAGTGCTATTTGATCCAGGATCCACTTATTCATATGTGTCAGCCTTATTTTCTTGTTTATTTGATGTTCCTCGTGAGTCCTTGGGTTCTCCTATATATGTGTCCACTCCTGTGGGCGATTCTGTGGTGGTAGACTGGATATATCTATCTTGTGTGACCGCCTTCTGTGGGTTCGAGACCAAAGAAGACCTTTTATTGCTCGGCATGGTCGATTTTGAGGTTATTTTAGGCATGGATTGGATATCTCCTTGTCATGCAGTGCTAAATTGCCATGCCAAGACAGTTACTTTAGCCATGCCCGAGTCACCTAGGCTGGAGTGGAGAGGTTCCTCAGTCAATGCAACCAGTCAGGTTATTTCATTCATGAAGGCTCGACATATGGTCGAGAAGGGTTGTCTGGCCTATCTTGCTTCTGTGTGGGACACCACCGCCGAGTCTCCGACGATTGATTTAGTGCCAGTTGTTCGGGAGCTTGCTGATGTATTTCCTTCGGACATCCCGAGGATTGTGATATTGATTTTTGCATTGATGTAGCTCCAGGCACCCAGCCTATATCTTTTCCTCCGTACCGTATGGATCCGAAGGAGTTGAAGGAGCAGCTGAGGAGTTTTTAGCTAAGGGGTTTATCAGAACGAGCGTATCGTCGTGGGGTGCTCCAGTCCTATTTGTGCAGAAGAAAGATGGGCCTATGCGGATGTGTATTGATTACTGCCAATTGAACAAGGTCACCATTAAGAACAAGTATCCTTTGTCGCACATCGATTATTTATTTGACCAGTTGCAGGGTGCTCGGGTGTTTTCTAAGATTGATTTGAGATCGGGGTACAACTAGTTGAAGATTTGGGCCTCGGATGTTCCGAAGACTGCTTTCCGTACGAGATATGGCCACTATGAGTTCGTGGTGATGTCCTTTGGCTTAACTAATGCCCCAACAACATTTATGGACTTGATGAATAGGGTGTTCAGGCCGTATATTGATTCTTTCGTTATCATCTTCATTGATGACATCTTGATTTACTCACGTAGCCTGGGGAGAACGAGCAGCATTTGAGAGTTGTGCTCTAGACTTTGCGAGAACAGAAGCTATATCCAAAGTTCTCCAAGTGTGATTTTTTGTTTGATTCCGTGGCATTCTTATGACATGTGGTATCCGGAGAGGGTATCAAGGTTGATCCTCAGAAGATTGAGGTAGTTTAGAGTTGGCCACGTCCTACTTCAGCTACAGAGATCAGGTGCTTCTTGGGCCTAGCAGGCTATTATCGCTGATTTATGGAGGGGTTTTCATCCGTTGCAGCCCCATTGACTAGATTGACTCAGAAGAATCCCCCATTCTGATGGTCCGACGAGTGTGAGGCGAGCTTTCAGAAGCTCAAGGCAACATTGACTTGAGCACCGGTTCTAGTATTGCCTTCCGATTTAGGGATGTATACAGTGTATTGCGATGCTTCACGCGTTGGTTTGGGGTGTGTGTTGATGCAGGAAGGGAGAGTTATTGCTTATGCTTCGCGCCAGCTAAAGGTTCATGAGATGAATTACCCTGTGCACGATTTGGAGTTGGCGGCGATTGTTCATGCTCTTAAGATTTGGAGGCATTACTTGTATGGGGTATCGTGTAAGGTTTATACAGACCACCGCAACTTGCAACACTTGTTCAAGCAGAGGGATTTTAATTTGAGGCAGCGCAAATGGCTTGAGTTGTTGAAGGATTATGATATCACCATCCTTTATCATCAGGGCAAGGCAAATGTGGTAGCAGACGCCTTAAGCAGGAAGGTAGAGAGTATAGGTAGCTTGGCTTATATTGCAGCAGAGGAGAGACCTCTAGCCTTGGACATTTAGTCCTTGGCTAATCGCTTGGTGAGATTAGACCTTTCAGAGCCTCGTCGAGTTTTAGCACATGTGGTTGCTCAGTCTTCGTTATTGGGGGAGATTAAGGCTCGGTAGTTTGATGATCCGTACTTGGCAGAGCTACGGGAGACAGTGATTCAGGGTGGTGCCAAGGAGGTTGCTATCAGCGAGGATGGTGTTCTGAGACTTCAGGGCCGTTTATGTATTCCTAATGTGGATGGACTGAGGGAGAGGATTCTAGAGGAGACTCACAGTTCACGGTATTCTGTTCATCCTGGTGCTACCAAGATGTATCGTGATTTGAAGCAGGATTTCTGGTAGAGGCGGATGAAGAAGGATATAGTCAAGTATGTGGCTAGGTGTCTTAATTGCCAGCAGGTGAAGTATGAGCACTAGAGGCTAGGAGGCCTACTTCAGCAGATGCCCGTTCTTGAGTTGAAGTGGGAGCGCATCACTATGGACTTCGTTGTTGGGTTGCCTCAGACGTTATGGAAGGTTGACGCGGTTTAGGTCATTGTGAATAGATTGACCACATCAGCGCATTTCATTCCAGTGGATACTACAGATACTTCAGAGAGGTTGGCCAAGATCTACATTCGGGAGATAGTCCGGCTGCAAGGTGTGCCAGTGTCCATTATATCAGATCGAGGTCCTCAGTTCACCTCGCATTTCTGGAGAGCATTTCTTAGTGAGATGGGTGCCCAGATAGATCTCAGCACATCATTTCACCCTCAGACTGATGGCCAGTCGGAGCGTACTGTTCTGATATTGGAGGACATGCTCAGGGCTTGTGTGATTGACTTTGGAGGTCAGTGGACCAGTTATTTCCTTTGGCTGAGTTTGCTTACAATAATAGTTATCAGTCCAGCATCGAGATGGCTCCATTTGAGGCTTTGTATGGTCGGCAATGTCGTTCTCATATCGGGTGGTTTGAGCCTGGCGAGGCTAAGTTATATGGGACCGACTTGGTGAAGGATTTTGGAGAAAGTGAAGTTGATTCAAGAGAGGCTCCGCACAACACAGTCCCGACAGAAAAGCTACGCGGATCAGAAGGCACGTGATGTATTATTTATGGAGGGGGATAAGGTTTTTCTGTTGAAGGTCTCACCAATGAAGGGTATTATGAGGTTCGGAAAGAAGGGCAAGTTGAGCCCGAAGTTTATAGGTCCTTTCGAGATATTGAGGCGAGTTGGAGAGGTTGCTTATGAGTTAGCCTTACTTCCCAGCTTATCAGGAGTTCATCCGGTCATTCATGTATCCATGGTCCGGAGGTACCACGCCGACTTTTCTCACGTGGTTGATTTTAGCACTATTCAGTTGGATGAGATGTTGGGCTACGAGGAGGAGCCAGTTGCTATTGTTGATAGTTAGGATCGCCAGTTGAGATCCAAGAGAGTTTCTATCGTAAAGGTCTAGTGGAGGGGCCAACCAGTCGAGGAAGCGACTTGAGAGTCCGAGGAGGACACGCGGAGCAGATATCTGCACTTATTCAGCACATCAGGTATGATTCTAGACCCGTTCGTGGACGAATATTTGTTTAAGAGGTAGAGAATGTAACGACCCGACCGGTCATTTTGCGTTATCGGAACTCGTTCCCCTAAATGAAACTTCCCATAGCGACTTATTGTGATTTATGACTTGTGGGGACGGGTGGTTCATTATTAGGAAGTGTTTAGAGCAGTACAGGAACACTTAATTCCTTAAGGTTGGCCTTTTTGGCCAAGTTTGACATCGGTCAACATTTTGTGTAGGCGATCTCGGAATAGAGTTCCGTCAGTTTCGGTAGCTTCGTATGATGGTCAGACTTGGGCCTATGTTCAAAATGGGTTTTGGATGACCTGGGGGAGTTTCGGCGCCCAATATCGAAATAAGAATTTCCTTAAGTTTGAAATTTGGTTAGGAATGTGTTTTTGTGATATCGAGGTCTGAACGGAATTCCGAGATCGATAATAGTTCCGTTATGTCATTTATGACTTGCCTGCAAAATTTGGAGTCTTTCCGAGTAGTATAGGTTTGTTCGGCGCATTGATATCTAATTCAAGAACTTGAAGTTCTTAAGTTTGGTATTTAGGAGTTTTGAGGGTGATTTTGAGTTTAGCGTTGTCTTGAGTCTTCCGAAGGCTCGAGCGAGTCCGTATTATGATATGGGACTTGTTGATAAATTTTGACGGGGGCTCGGGTGGGCCAGGTGCCTCTCGGGCACCCAACGAGGCCAAAAACCAGCTGCATCAGTTGCTGGTGCACCTGATCTGGTGTGACTGCAGGTGCGGTTGCCCAGACGCAGGTGCAAGACCGCTCCTGCGGTCCCAGCCTAGCAGGTGCGACCCTCATGTGAGTTGCCAAGTTCTCGCAGGTGCGGGCCTTTTCCCGCAGGTGGGAGTCCTGCACGCAGTTAAGGTGTATAGAAGAACTCATGATCTAGGACTGTTAAGGTGCCTTGACGCCAAAGAGGCTTCCAAATTGCTCGAGAAAATACATGATGGAACCTGCGACCCACATATGAATGACTTTGTCCTATCCAAGAAGATACTTAAGGCCGGATACTTTTGGATGACTATGGAAACTTATTGCATCTGATATGTCCAGAAATGTGACCAATGCCGGATACATGTCGACATGATACGGGTGCCGCCAAACGAACTCAATGCAACAAGCGCACCTTGGCCTTTTGCTGCATGGGGAATGGATGTCATTGGTCCAATCGAACTCACTGCTTCGAACGGGCACATGTTCATTTTCGTGACCATCGATTACTTCACTAAAATGGTTGAAGTTGTGTCCTACAAAGCTATAACCAAGAAAGTCATCGTAGATTTTGTCAGGGATTTATCATTTGTCGATTCGGGGTTCTAGAGTCCATCATCACCGACAATGTCGCCAATCTCAACAGTGGCCTAATGAAAGCCATGTGTGAAACTTTAACAATCAAGCACAAGAATTCCATAACATTCAAGCCTCAAATGAATGGAGTTGTGGAGGCTGCCAACAAGAACATCTAGAAGATACTAAGGAAAATGGTAGAGAATCACAAGCAATGGCACAAGTTATTACCATTTGCCTTATTGGGATACCGTACCACAGTCCACACATCAATTGGGGCAACTCCCTATTTGCTGGTTTATGGAACCAAAGCTGTCATTCCCGCCGAGGTAGAAATTCCTTCTCTGAGAATCATACAAGAAGCGAACTATGTGACGCAAAATGGATAAGGAGCCTCTATGAGCAACTAGCCCTCATAGATGGAAAAGGATGAATGCAGTGTGTTATGGTCAGCTTTATCAGAATAGAATGTATAGAGCATTCAACAAAAGGGTCCAACCAAGACAGTTCACACCGGAGCAGCTGGTGTTGTGACGGATCTTTCCATATCAAGATGAAGCCAAAGGGAAATTCTCACCCAATTGGCTAGGTCCTTACATGGTTCACAGGTTATTAATAGGAGGAGAACTCATACTCGCGGAAATGGATGGAGAAACCTAGCCAAAGCCTATTAATTCAGATGCATTTAAATGATACCATGTTTAAACTAATTATGTTTCTTTATATGATATAATTGAACTACGCTCAACCTGATTCCCATTTCTGAGGGTATACGTAGGCAGCCTTGTGGGTTCGGTCACAATTCAATAAAATTTCCATTTACCCCCACAATCAGGAACTAGGGCAGAATTTTAACGACCCGACAGGTCATTTTGTGTTATCGAACCTCGTTCCCCTAAATTAAACTTATTAGAGCGGCATTTTGTGATTTATGACTTGCAAGGACGGGTGGTTCGGGATTTGGAAGTGTTTAGAGTAGTACAGGAAAGCTTAGTTCCTTAAGGTTGGCCTTTTTGGCCAAGTTTAACATCAGTCAACATTTTGTGTAGGCGACCTCGGAATCAAGTTCCGTCAGTTCCGGTAGCTTCGTATGATGACTTAAGACTTGGGCCAATGTTCAGAATGGGGTTTGGATGACCAGGGGGAGTTTCGGCGCCCAATATCGAAATAAGAATTTCCTTAAGTTTGAAATTTGGTTAGGAACGTGTTTTTGTGATATCGAGGTCTGAACGGAATTCCGAAATCGATAATAGTTCTGTTATGTCATTTATGACTTGCCTGCAAAATTTGGAGTCTTTCCGAGTAGTATAGGTTGGTTCGGCGCATTGATATCTAATTCAAGAACTTGAAGTTCTTAAGTTTGGTCTTTAGGGGTTTTGAGGGTGATTTTGAGTTTAGTGTTGTTTTGAGTGTTCCGAAGGCTCGAGCGAGTCCGTATTATGATATGCGACTTGTTGGTAAATTTTGACAGGGGCTCGGGTGGGCAAGGTGCCTCTCGGGCACCCAACGAGGCCAAAAACCAGCTGCATCAGTTGCTGGTGCACCTGATCTGGTGTGACCGCAGGTGCGGTTGCCCAGACGCAGGTGCAAGACCGCTCCAGCGGTCCCAGCCTCGCAGGTGCGACCCTCATGTGAATTGCCAAGTTCTCGCAGGTGTGGGCTCTTTCCCGCAGGTGCGGACTCCCGCACACAGTTGAGGTGTATAGAAGAACTCCTGATCTAGGACTGTTAAGGTGCCTTGACGCCAAAGAGGCTTCCAAATTGCTCGAGAAAATACATGATGGAACCTGCGACCCACATACGAATGACTTTGTCCTAGAGAAGAAGATACTTAAAGTCGGATACTTTTGGATGACTATGGAAACTTATTGCATCTGATATGTCCAGAAATGTGACCAATGCCGGATACATGTCGACATGATACGGGTGCCGCCAAACGAACTCAATGCAACAAGCGCACCTTGGCCTTTTGCTGCATGGGGAATGGATGTCATTGGTCCAATCGAACTCACTGCTTCGAACGGGCACATGTTCATTTTCGTGGCCATTGATTACTTCACTAAAATGGTTGAAGTTGTGTCCTACAAAGCTATAACCAAGAAAGTCAGCGTAGATTTTGTCAGGGATTTATTATTTGTCGATTCGGGGTTCCAGAGTCCATCATCACCGACAATGCCGCCAATCTCAATAGTGGCCTAATGAAAGCCATGTGTGAAACTTTAACAATCAAGCACAAGAATTCCATAACATACAAGACTCAAATGAATGGAGTCGTGGAGGCTGCCAACAAGAACATCAAGAAGATACTAAGGAAAATGATAGAGAATCACAAGCAATGGCACAAGATATTACCATTTGCCTTATTGGGATACCGTACCACAGTCCACACATCAATTGGGGCAACTCCCTATTTGCTGGTTTATGGAACCAAAGCTGTCATTCCCGCCGAGGTAGAAATTCCTTCTCTGAGAATCATACAAGAAGCCGAACTATGTGACGCAAAATGGATAATGAGCCTCTATGAGCAACTAGCCCTCATAGATGGAAAAGGATGAATGGAGTGTGTTATGGTCAGCTTTATCAGAATAGAATGTCTAGAGCATTCAACAAAAGGGTCAAACCAAGACAGTTCACACCGGAGCAGATGGTGTTGAGACGGATCTTTCCACATCAAGATGAAGCCAAAGGGAAATCCTCACCCAATTGGCAAGGTCCTTACATGGTTCACAGGTTATTGATAGGAGGAGAACTCATACTCGCGGAAATGGATGGAGAAACCTAGCCAAAGCCTATTAATTCAGATGCAGTCAAACGATACCATGTTTAAACTTTTTATGTTTCTTTATAAGATATAATTGAACTACGCTCAACCTGATTCCCATTTCAGAGGGTATACGTAGGAAGCCTTGTGGGTTCAGTCACAATTCAATAAAATTTCCATTTACCCCCACAATCAGAAACTAGGGCAGAATTGTAAAGACCCGACATGTCATTTTGTGTTATCGAACCTCGTTCCCCTAAATGAAACTTATTAGAGCGGCATATTGTGATTTATGACTTTCAAGGACGGGTGGTTCGGGATTTGGAAGTGTTTAGAGAAGTACAGGAAAGCTTAGTTCCTTAAGGTTGGCATTTTTGGTCAAGTTTTACAGCAGTCAACATTTTGTGTAGGCGACCTCGGAATCGAGTTCCGTCAGTTCCGGTAGCTTCGTATGATGATTTCAGACTTGGGCCTATGTTCAGAATGGGTTTTGGATGACCAAGGGGAGTTTCGGCGCCCAATGTCGAAATAAGAATTTCCTTAAGTTTAAAATTTGATTAGGAACGTGTTTTTGTGATATCGAGGTCTGAACGGAATTCCGAGATCGATAATAGTTCCGTTATGTCATTTATGACTTGCCTACAAAATTTGGAGTCTTTCCGAGTAATATAGGTTGGTTCGGCGCATTGATATCTAATTCAAGAACTTGAAGTTCTTAAGTTTGGTCTTTAGGGGTTTTGAGGGTGATTATGAGTTTAGTGTTGTTTTGAGTGTTCCGAAGGCTCGAGCGAGTCCGTATTATGATATGCGACTTGTTGGTAAATTTTGATGGGGGCTCGGGTGGGCCAGGTGCCTCTCGGGCACCCAATGTGGCCAAAAACCAGCTGCATCAGTTGCTGGTGCACCTGATCTGGTGTGACCGCAGGTGCGGTTGCCCAGATGCAGGTGCAAGACCGCTCCTGCGGTCCCAGCCTCGCAGGTGCGACCCTTATGTGAGTTGCCAAGTTCTCGAAGGTGCGGGCCCTTTCCTGCAGGTGCGTACTCCTGCATGCAGTTAAGGTGTATAGAAGAACTCCTGATCTAGGACTGTTAAGGTGCCTTGACGCCAAAGAGCATTCCAAATTGCTCAAGAAAATACATGATGGAACCTGCGACCCACATACGAATGACTTTATCCTAGCAAAGAAGATACATAAGGATGGATACTTTTGGATGACTATGGAAACTTATTGCATCTGATATGTCCAGAAATGTGACCGATGCCGGATACATATCGACATGATACGGGTGCCGCCAAACGAACTCAATGCAACAAGCGCACCTTGGCCTTTTGCTGCATGGGGAATGGATGTCATTGGTCCAATCGAACTCACTGCTTCGAACGAGCACATGTTCATTTTCGTGGCCATCGATTACTTCACTAAAATGGTTGAAGTTGTGTCCTACAAAGCTATAACCAATAAAGTCATCGTAGATTTTGTCAGGGATTTATCATTTGTCGATTCGGGGTTCCAGAGTCCATCATCACCGACAATGCCGCCAATCTCAACAGTGGCCTAATGAAATCCATGTGTGAAACTTTAACAATCAAGCACAAGAATTCCATAACATACAAGCATCAAATGAATAGAGCCGTGGAGGCTGCCAACAAGAACATCAAGAAGATACTAAGGAAAATGGTAGAGAATCACAAGCAATGGCACAAGATATTACCATTTGCCTTATTGGGATACCGTACCACAGTCCACACATCAATTGGGGCAACTCCCTATTTGCTGGTTTATGGAACCAAAGCTGTCATTCCCGCCGAGGTAGAAATTCCTTCTCTGAGAATCATACAGGAAGCCGAACTATGTGACGCAAAATGGATAAGGAGCCTCTATGAGAAACTAGCCCTCATATATGGAAAATGATGAATGCAGTGTGTTATGGTCAGCTTTATCAGAATAGAATGTCTAGAGCATTCAACAAAAGGGTCAAACCAAGACAGTTCACACCGGAGCAGATGGTGTTGAGACGGATCTTTCCACATCAAGATGAAGCCAAAGGGAAATTCTCACCCAATTGGCAAGGTCCTTACATGGTTCACAGGTTATTGATAGGAGGAGAACTCATACTCGGGGAAATGGATGGAGAAACCTAACCAAAACCTATTAATTAATATGCAGTCAAATGATACCATGTTTAAATTTTTTATGTTTCTTTATATGATATAATTGAACTACGTTCAACCTGATTCCCATTTCAGAGGGTATACGTAGGCAGCCTTGTGGGTTCGGTCTTAATTCAATAAAATTTCCATTTACTCCCACAATCAGGAACTAGGGCAGAATTGTAACGACCCGATAGGTCATTTTGTGTTATCGAACCTCGTTCCCCTAAATGAAACTTATTATTGCGGCATTTTGTGATTTATGACTTGCAAGGACGGGTGGTTCGGGATTTGGAAGTGTTTAGAGCAGTACAGGAAAGCTTAGTTCCTTAAGGTTGGCCTTTTTAGCCAAGTTTGACTTCGGTCAACATTTTGTGTATACGACGTTAGAATCTAGTTCCGACAGTTCCAGTAGCTTTGTATGATGATTTCGGACTTGGGTATATGTTCGGAATGGGTTTTGGATGACCAAGGGGCGTTTCGGCGCCCAATATCGAAATAAGGATTTCCTTAAGTTTGAACTTTCATTTGGAATGTATTTTTGTGATATCGACGTCCGAACATAATTCTGAGACCGGTAATAGTTCTGTTATGTCATTTATAACTTGCCTACAAAATTTGGTGTCTTTCCGAGTAGTAGGTCGGTTCGGCGCATTGATATCTAATTCAAGAACTTGAAGTTCTTAAGTTTGGTCTTTAGGGGTTTTGAGGGTGATTTTGAGTTTTAGTGTTGTTTTGAGTTTTCCGATTGCTCGAGCGAGTCCGTATTATGATATTGGACTTGTTGGTATATTTGGATGGAGGCTCGGGTGGGTCCAGGTGCCTCTCAGGCACCCAACGAGGCCAAAAACCAGCTGCATCAGTTGCTGGTGCACCTGATCTGGTGTGACCGCAGGTGTGGTTGCCCAGATGCAGATGTGGGACCGCTCCTGCAGTCCCAACCTCGCAGGTGCGACCCCCAGGTGGGTTGCCCAGTTCTCCCAGGTGCGGGCCCTTCCCACAGGTGCGCACTCCTGCACGCAGTTAAGGTGTATAGAAGAACTCTTGATCTAGGACTGTTAAGGTGTGTCGACGCCAAAGACGCTTCCAAATTGTTCGAGAAAATACATGATGGAACCTGCGACCCACATATGAATGACTTTGTCCTAGCAAAGAATATACTTAAGGCTGGATACGTTTTGATGACTATGGAAACTTATTGCATCTGATATGTCCAGAAATGTCACCAATGACGGATACATGCCGACATGATACTGGTGCCGCCAAACGAACACAACGCAACAAGCGTACCTTGGCCTTTTGCTGCATGGGGAATGGATGTCATTGGTGCAATTGAACTCACTGCTTCAAATGGGCACATGTTCATTTTCGTGGCCATCGATTACTTCACTAAATGGGTTGAAGTTGTGTCCTAGAAAGCTATAACCAAGAAAGTCATCGTAGATTCTTTCAGTGATTTACCATTTGTTGATTCGGGATTCCAGAGTCCATCATCACCGACAATGCCGCCAATCTCAACAGTGGCCTAATGAAAGCCATGTGTGAAACTTTCACAATCAAGCACAAGAATTCCACAACATACAAGCCTCAAATGAATGGAGCCGTGGAGGCTGCCAACAAGAACATCAAGAAGATACTAAGGAAAATGGTAGAGAATCACAAGCAATGGCACAAGATATTACCATTTGCCTTATTGGAATACCGTACCACAATCCGCATATCAATCGGGGCAACTCCCTATTTGCTGGTTTATGGAACCAAAGCTGTCATTCCCGCCGAGGTAGAAATTCCTTCTCCGAGAATCATACAAGAAGCCGAACTCTGTGACGCAAAATGGATAAAGAGCCTCTATGAGCAACTAGCCCTCATAGATGGAAAAAGGATGAATGCAGTGTGTCATGGTCAGCTTTATAAGAATAGAATGTCCAGAACATTCAACAAAAGGGTCAAACCAAGACAGTTCACACCGGAGCAACTGGTGTTGAAACGGATCTTTCCACATCATGATGAAGCGAAAGGGAAATTCTCACCCAATTTGCAAGGTCCTTACATGGTTCACAGGGTATTGATAGCATGAGAACTCATACTCGCGGAAATGGATGGAGAAACCTGGCCAAAGCCTATCAATTCAGATGCAGTCAAATGATACTATGTTTAAACTGTTTATGTTTCTTCATATGATGTAATTGAACTACGCTCAACCCGATTCCCGTTTAAGAGGGTATACGTAGGCAGCTTTTTGGGTTCGGTCACAATTCAATAAAATTTCCATTTACCCCCACAATCAGAAATTGGGGCAGAATTATAACGACTCGACAGGTCATTTTGTGTTATCAGACCCCGTTCCCCTAAATGAAGCTTCCTATAGAAGCATTTTGTGATTTATGACTTGCAGGGATGGGTGGTTCAAGATTTGGAAGTGTTTAGAGCAGTACAGGAACGCTTAGATCCTTAAGGTTGGCCTTTTGGCCAAGTTTGAGTTCGGTCAACATTTTGTGTTTATGACCTCGGAATCGAGTTCCGATAGTTCCAGTAGCTTCGTATGATGATTTTGGACTTGGGCTTATGTTCGTAATGGGTTTTGGATGACCCAGGGGGTTTTTGGCGCCCAATATCGAAATACGAATTTCCTTAAGTTTGAACTTTGGTTTGGAATGTGTTTTTGTGCTATCGGCATCTGAAAATAGTTCCGACACTGGGAATAGTTCCGTTATGTCAATAATAACTTGCTTGCAAAATTTGGTGTCTTTCCGGGTAGTATAGGTCGGTTCGGCGCATTGATATCTAATTCAAGAACTT
Source organism: Nicotiana undulata (assembly GCA_005239495.1). Taxonomy (NCBI): domain Eukaryota; kingdom Viridiplantae; phylum Streptophyta; class Magnoliopsida; order Solanales; family Solanaceae; genus Nicotiana; species Nicotiana undulata. Next base: position 35,705 of record ML254954.1, read on the forward strand.
GAAGTTCTTAACTTTGGTCTTTAGGGGTTTTGAGGGTGATTTTGATTTTTAGTGTTGTTTTGAGTGTTCCGAAGGCTCGAGCGAGTCCATATTATGATATAGGACTTGTTGGTATATTTGGACGGGGGCTCAGGTGGGCCCAGGTGCCTCTCGGGCACCAAACGAGGCCATACACCAGCTGCATCAGTTGCTGGTGCACCTGATCTAGTGTGACCGCAGGTGTGGTTGCCCAGACCAAGGTGCGGGACCGCTCCTGCGGTCCCAGCCTCGCAGGTGCGACCCCCAGGTGGGTTGCTCAGTTCTCTCAGGTGCGGGCCCTTTCCTGCAGGTGCGGACTCTTACACGGAGTTAAGGTGTATAGAAGAACTCCTGATCTATGACTGTTAAGGGGTGTTGACGCCAAAGTGGCTTCTAAATTGCTCGAGAAAATACATTATGGAATCTGCGACCCACATATGAATCACGTTGTCCTAGCCAAGAAGATACTTAAGGCCGGATACTTTTGGATGACTATGGAAACTTATTGCATCTAATATGTCCAGAAATGTCACCAATGCCGACATGATACGGGTGCCGCCAAATGAACTCAACGCAACAAGCGCACCTTGGCCTTTTGCTGCATGGGGAATGGATGTCATTGGTCCAATCAAACTCACTGCTTCGAACGGGAACATGTTCATTTTCGTTGCCATCGATTATTTCACTAAGTGGGGTGAAGTTGCGTCTTATAAAGCTATAACCAAGAAAGTTATCGTAGATTTTGTCAGGGATTTATCATTTGTCGATTCGGGGTTCCACAGTCCATCATCACAAACAATGCCTCCAATCTCAAAAGTTGCCTAATGAAAGCCATGTGTGAAACTTTCATAATCAAGCACAAGAATTCCACAGCATACAAGCCTCAAATGAATTGATTCTTGAAGGCTGTCAACAAGAACATCAAGAAGATACTAAGGAAAATGGTAGAGAATCACAAGCAATGGCACAAGAAATTACCATTTGCCTTATTGCGATACCGTACCATAGTCCGCACATAAATCGGGGGCAACTCCCTATTCGCTGGTTTATGGAGCCAAAGCTGTCATTCCCGCCGAGGTTGAAATTCCTTCTCTGAGAATCAAACAAGAAGCCGAACTCTGTGACGCAAAATGGATAATGAGCCGCTATGAGAAACTAACCCTCATAGATGGAAAAAGGATGAATGCAGTGTGTCATGGTCAGCTTTATCAGAATAGAATGTCCAGAGCTTTCAACAAAAAGGTCAAACCAAGACAGTTCACACTGGGGCAGCTGGTGTTGAAATGGATCTTTCCACATCAAGATGAAGCCAAATGGAAATTCTCACCCAATTGGAAAGGTCCGTACATTGTTCACAGGGTAATGATAGGAGGAGAACTCATACTCGCAGAAATGGATGGAGAATCCTGGCCAAAGCCTATCAATTCAGATGCAGTCAAATGATATTATGTTTAAATTTTTTATGTTCTTCGTATGATGTAGTTGAACTACACTCAACCTAATTCCCGTTTAAGAGGATATACGTAGGAAGCCTTGGTCACAATTCAATAATATTTCCATTTACCCCCACAATCAGAAATCGGGGCAGAATTGTATCGACCCGACCGGTCGTTTTGTGTTATCGGACCCTGTTCCCCTAAATGAAACTTCCCATAGCAGCTTATTGTTATTTATGACTTGCGGGGATGGGTGGTTTAGAATTTGGAAGTGTTTAGAGCAGTACAGAAACACTTAGTTCCTTAAGGTTGGCCTTTTTGGCCAAGTTTGACTTCGGTCAACATTTTGTGTAGACGACCTCAGAATAGAGTTCCCATAATTTCGGTAGCTTCGTATGATGATTTCGGATTTGGGCGTATGTTCGGAATTGGTTTTGGATGACCCGGGGGCATTTCGGCGCCCAATATCGAAATAAGAATTTCCTTAAGTTTGAAATTTTGTTTGGAACGTGTTTTTGTGATATCGACGCCCAAACATAATTCTGAGACCGGGAATACTTTCGTTATGTCATTTATGACCTGCCTGCAAAATTTGGTGTCTTTCCGAGTAGTATAGGTCGGTTCGGCGCATTGATATCTAATTCAAGAACTTGAAATTCTTAAGTTTGGTCTTTAGGGGTTATGAGGGTGATTTTGAGTTTTAACATTAATTTGAGTGTTTCGAAGGCTCGAGCGAGTGAGTATTATGATATGGGACTTGTTGGTATATTTGGACGGGGGATCGGGTGGGCCCAAGTGCCTCTCGGGCACCAAACGATGCTAAAAACCAGCTGCATCAGTTGCCGTGCACCTAATCTGGTGTAACTACAGGTGCGGTTGCCCAGTCGTAGGTGCGGGACTGCTCCTGCGGTCCCAGCCTCGCAGGTGCGACCCCCAGGTGGGTTGCCCAGTTCTCGTAGGTGCAGGCCCTTTCCCGCAGGTGCGGACTCCTGCACGCAGGTACGAGCCCAGAACCTTGTCCCATTTTCCGCAGGTGCGAGCTATTGCTCGCAAGTGCAGTCCTCGAGCCGCAGGTGCGAAACCACTGTTAGGCAGTGTGTTTCTTTAAAACACGGGAAATGTCCATTTTCCTCATTTCTTCCACCATTTGAGACCTTGAGAGCTTGGAAAAACAGCCCCACGACCTTGCTACTGATAAGGTAAGTAACTTCTATCCCAGTGTTAGTTTAATACATGAATTACTAGCTAAATTAACTACTTAATTAGTGAAAAGCAAGGAAATGGGTAGTAACCTAGAGCTTTCGAGAATTTAGGGAATTACCCGCGAATTGGCTATGAAATCGAGTAAAAATCATATATTAACTATCCTTAGAATATGGGTGAGTGTTTCCTTCGTGATTTTTCGGAATCCGAGCGTGCGGGCCCGAGGGTGAATTTTGGGATTTCTTCAAGAATGATGAAGTTACTAATTAAATAGGTGAATTTCCATACTTTGGGCATAAATTGATGTATTTGTATAACATTTGGCTAGTTTCGAGTCCTCGGGTGTAGAGTTCGGAGTTTCGGGTGCATTCTTTGTCCGGGAAGTAGATTCGGCACGAGGTGAGTCTCATTTCTAACCTTGTAAGAGGAAATTGTACCCAAAGGAAATATACATTATTTAAATGTCCTTATTTATGGGGGCTACGCACGCACGAAGTGACGAGAGTCCGTGCGTAGCTACTATTATGCCATGTCGGGTAGTTTTAGGACTCAAGAGCATGCTTTATGTGCCTTACATGTACCCCTAAATGTATTTTGAGTTGCTTATTGCCCTTGAATTAGAATGAGAATATTAGGAAGTTACGTTCAAAATTTCAGATGCTTAAGTTCTTGTTTGCAAGTAAAATCTCTATTGAATTCTTGGACTTTCCTAATAATTCCGTGTATGTATACGAGCACCTGCGTCGCATGTATGATTCGCGAGCGGGGTAGCCTTATTATTATGTCAATCGCGTCGCATGTTCGATTCGCGAGCAGGGTAATAGATGCATCTATGGTTCGAGCCATTCGACCCTCGGCAGTGCACATTTATTTTCGCGATGCTTCAGCCGTACGCTTTGGCATACTATGTGCTGCATATTTTGACTGAGAGTCTTGTTGTTATCATATAAACTGCTTCATGTGAAAAGGAAAAGTTAGTTTATTTTATACTACTGTGATGTGACATGCAGAGGTAAATTATAAATTTATACTTGATATTTTCATGTCTTGTAATTCCTGAAACTACTATCCCTGCCTAGTCTCCATTCACTTATATTATTACATATTGACCCTAGTAAGTATCACGTCGACCTCTCGTCACTACTTCTTCGATATTAGACGGGATACTCACTGGGTACATATTTGTTTATATGTACTCATGCTACACTTATGTACTTAATTGTACAGGTTCTAAGGCAGGTGCTTCTCGTTATCTGGCCGGAGCGTGATCTTGAGGGCATACTCTGTACCCGACTCCATTGTGAGCTGCTCCCCTTGGCTATCCTCAGCAGCACTTTGGAGTTTTCTTTTGGCTATTTCTGTCCATTTACTTCAGACAGTAGCACAATTATTCTACTTATTTTGTATATTCCACTAGTACGCCCGTAGACTTGTGACACTAGGTCTTGGCACGTAGTAGATGCTATGTTTTGTCACTGTATATATGTCATCTACAGTCCTTTTTTTGTGATGATCCAAATTGTCTAAGTTGTACGATTTCACTTTACTATGTTAAACTTAAAAATCGGCAAAGTTTCGGAATAATCGATCAAATAAGGTAATCTCGTTAGTAACACAAGTGTTGGCTTCGTTGACCGACCTGAGTTAGGATTTTGGGTCGTGACAAGAATTTTGAGGACCCTCAAAATTCCAAAGCAAGTTCAGCCAACAACATTACATATGGAACAGCTAGAAAGTCATCTAGATAACTGGGCAGAATTTTGATGAGGACCCACAAAATTCCATGGCAAAGAAGGTCACAATGTCTCTAATAATGTTACAGTTACTGGTTCATCTAACTGATTTCTAATTTGCATATTTCTATGTCTTTGAAACCATACACACACACACTTTTGAAAAGAAACTTTATTATTTTAGCCAAGTGGATCAAAGCAAGAAGACAAAGGAACAAGCTAACCTCCCCCACAAAACTCACAATTTTTCTTTCGATGCAAGAATACGCCATCACCATATGCATCGTCGCAACAACACAATTGCTATGCATAAAATACATTGCCAGCTATGAATACTTCACTCTTACTCCTACATTTGAATGAGGCTGAGCCCTACCTCCTATTTTGCATAAGGCTATGCATTGCCTTACATCTGCATGAGACTAAGCACCGTCTCAATTCTTGCATGAGGCTAAGCCCTGCCTCCCTATCCGCATAAGGCTAAGCATTGCCTTACATTTGCATGAGACTAAGCATTGTCTCAATCCTTGCATAAGGCTAAGCCCTGCCTCCCTATCTGCATAAGTCTAAGCATTGCCTTACATCTGCACGAGACTAAACAATGTCTTAATTCTTTCATGAGGCTAAGCCATGCCTTTGTATCTGCATAAGGCTAAGCATTGTCTTACATTTGCATGAGACTAAGCATTGTCTCAATTTTTTCATGAGACTAAGCACCGTCTCAATTCTTGCATGATGCTAAGTCATGCCTCCCTATCTGCATAAGGCTAAGCATTTCCTTACATCTGCATGAGACTATGCACTGTCTCAATTCTTGCATGAGGCTAAGCGTTGCCTCCCTATATGCATAAGGCCAAGCATTGCCTTACATATGCATGAGACTAAGCACTGTCTCAAAATCTTGAATGAGGCTAAGCCCTGACTCCCTATATGCATAAGGCTAAACATTTCCTTACATCTGGATGAGACTAAGAACTGTCTCAATTCTTGCATGAGGCTAAGACCTGCCACCCTATCTGCACAAGGCTAAGCATTGACTTCTCCTTACATGGGATTAAGCACTGTCCCAAACCTTGCATGAGACTAAGCATAATCTCCCTCCGCATAAGTGTTGCTATGTTCTAAACGTTTCATTATTCTCTCCTCTCAGGGCTAAGCTCTGCCCAAAAACTCTACGCAAGACTAAGCTTTGTCTTGATATTACCTCTAGCATCATGTCTCTGCACTTCATTGGCACCATCTTCATGGCCCGAGAACATCATTTCATGGCCTGCGAATCCCTTACCATATAGTTCATGGCCCGGAACATCATGGTCTAAGGACGTCATCCTGACCACCCAAAGACAATCTTCATGGTCCAAAGGGAATTTGCATCATGTCTAAATTTACGCAATAATTTAGACATACTTGCATACAATTGTATTTTGTAAGTTTGCAGGTGATCTCAGGAGCAACCATTCTCCTAATTGGAGAAATCTTCGCTCCGGTTTCCACCTAACATTCCTATCCTTCAAATTATTTCAAACATAACCAATCATCATCCGTTACCCAATCTCATTTACCCATAACCGTTTCAAAACCCAATTAATCCTATTTGGAACATCCTGTCCGTTCTTGCAACAACTCCATTGGTTTACTCCATCATTGGATCAAGAATTGCACACGACCTGATTCCTGTAAAACCAAGGATATGTAGGCAGCTCAGAAGCCAGAGTGCGGCCTATATCTTTCAAAACACCCTATTCGGTCAAAATCAGTCATCATTTCTTTACCCGACAACTCTTTCATCCTTCATGGGTAAAAAGGGGAAGTTGTTGATACCTAATTTTTCCCTCATATATTTTAAAATATACATATATACTTTCAAAACAGTGCATGAGCATCATCAAGTATTTTTCCTAATTTTTAAAGATTTTTAAATCAATTTATTCCCATATTTTATTATATAAATAATTATTAATTGCATCACAAATAATATTTATGATGATTTTATCATCTAATCTCATCAGTATATCTATATTAAGCTTTAAATAGTTTTTTATGTATTTATTATACATATATTTTCATCTTTAAGCTAAAATTGTATATTTTACAATAATAACCATTATATACTTATTCTAACTTTATTCATGCAAAAAATAAATTTTTATGCTTTGTGGTAATAACTAATTGTTATTAATCATTTTTATGTACAAATAATATTTTCACTATTTTATTTATTTATTTTTAAAAATTATTTTAGTAATTAAATTGGGTATTTAACTAATAGCCCCCTAAATTCACGAATTTCAGACCTAAAACTACCAACCCCTTAGCTCAATTACCTAAAATGCCTACCCAGACCGGAACCGACCCAACCCCTTTTAAATCATAGTCGTTGATCTCTGAAGATCAATGACTCATATCACTCCCCTCTTTTTATTAACCTACCCATCTGAAACCCTAACCCTCATTATCCCAGGCCCGCCGTCTCTATACTCTCTCAAACATTCATCTTTGTCACGACCCCAAACCTACACTGGCCGTGATGACGCCTATCGGGATACTAGGCTAGCCAATCTACCTCAAATGACAAATAAACCTTTCCGTTTAAAGCATAAGTTATCATATTCCATTAAGGTTCTATTTTTAAACATGTTTAATAATGACAATAATCAAGGTCTAAACGCAGCCCATAAACATATGGGGTCAACCGTCATGAGCATCTAAAGAGCAATACAGTATGATACCACTTCTTTACTAATACAAGTCTGGAAATAAGAAAAATCGATAGACTAGGAAGGGAAAAGGGCATGATGTGGACGCCGAACAACTACCTCAGTCCCCGAACGAGCCCCAAAGCAAATGAAAATCAGCTAGCGCTCTGACCCGTTACCAGGATCTGCACACATGGTGCAGGGAGTAACGTAAGCACGCCAACTCAGTAAGTAACAACCATAACTAAAGACTTGAGTGCAGTGACGAGCATTTTTAAAACTAGTAAGAAAAATTCATGTGATAAACAACAGGAAAATAATTATATATCAAGTCAGGAAATCCCCATTTCGGATCTTTTCATAAAATTCCAAGTCTCTATTAAAATCTCGTGTAAAACAATGTTATAGCAGTTTCATTGGAGTCTTAGTGTAAAAAGGGAGTAAAAACAATAGTTTTATAGATATTGGCCTCTCGAACTAACCTCTTAGTTACTCGTGACTCCACTATCATAAGTGAATGACCACACTCAGCACTCTCACTCAACAGGTACTATGTATATATATAACCGCTGCGGCGTGTAGCCCGATCAATATAATATCCGCTGCGGCGTGCAGCCCGCTCCAAATCATAGTCGACTACGTTAACTGGGATTGTACAGACTCGGGGAGGGGCTCCTACAGCCCAAGCGCTATATCGTTGCGGCGTGCAGCCCAATCAAATATCTTGCTGCGGCGTGCAGCCTGATCAAATATCTCACTGCAGCGTGCAGCCCGATCCATATATATGTACTTTTACGGCATGCAACCCGATCCATCACTATCCTCACAATCCGTCTCTCTGTCTCACTCACTCATCATCTTCACAAGCCACTCGGGCAACTCATCACAAATCACGGGGACTCAACCCAACTCATCACAAACTATAGGACTCAGCCCAAAATATCTCTCAATATTCTAAAATAGGGTGATAACATAAATAAACAACGAACATGTATAAAGCATGACTGAGTTAATATTTTCTATCATAATAATGTGAAAATAGTGGATAAATACCCCCGAGGGTCTAAACAATTTGGCACAAGTGCCCAAACATGGCATACAGCCCATTATATAGTATAAATCTAAAAAATACAGGATATCATATGATTTCAAATAGAACACGCAGCTTAATAGTAGCTATGGGACGGACCAAGTCACAATCCCTATCGGTGCACGCCCACATGCTCGTCACCTAGCATGTGTGTCACCTTATTTATCAAAATAATATGAAATACCAGGGTTTCATACCCTCAGGTCTAGATTTACAATAGTTACTTACCTCAAACCGGTCCAAATACTAATCCGCGATACTCTTGCCCTTTGAATCGGCCTCCGATCGCTCCAAATCTAACCAAAATCAGATTAATATTATCCATGGAAGCTAGGGAGACGAAACCCATTCAAAAATTATCAATATTAAGCACAAATCCCGAAATTGGCCATACCCGACCCCTGGGCTCACATCTCGAAACTCGATAAAATCACACCACAAGAATCCTCATCCTTCCCCGGGTCTATAAATACAAAGAATATCAAAATCGGACCTCACATGGCCCCTCAAATCCCCAGTTCAAAGTCTAGAATCTCAAGCCCTAATCCCTAACTTTTAACCCTGAATCCTCATAATTTCATGTTAAATAGGGTAGAAATCATCATAATCGAGTAGTGAGTTAAGAATCCTTACCTCAGGGTGTTATCCCACGAATTCGTCTTCCAAAGCTCCAAACCTGAACACAAATGGTGGGAAAATGGCTAAATTTCGCGAAGGCCACTTTATATACTTTCTGCCCAGGGAAACCGCACTTGCGACCCCTTTCTTCGCACCTGCGGACTCGCACCTGCGGATTCACTTAAGGTCCCCCCTCTCTGCTTCTGCGCTCGACCAACCGCACCTGCGGGCTCACAGGTACGAAAATGCTTCTGCTTCTGCGACTTAACAGCCCATAGCCCATTTTCGCATTTGCGATCTCGCACCTGCGGTCCCCTAACCGCAGGTGCGGTTACAACAGAACCAGCAGCTTCAACTGCATTTTCAAACTTTCAAACTCCCCGATAGCTATCCGAACTCATCCCGAGGATTTCGGAACCTCAACCAAAAATACGAACAAGTCATAAATGACCACCCGAACTTAGTCGAGCCTAAGGATCTTCAAACTACCAAAAATCGCCAACGATGCCGAAACTAACCAAACCTAATCAGAATGATCTGAAAATTGGCAAACACATCCAAAATGACACTACGAATATGTTCCAACTTCCAAAATTCCATTCTGACCCTGATAGCTAATTTTCCACTGCTGACCAGAATTCGCCAAAAATTCAGTTTTACCAACTAAAGCCTAATTCTACCCCGTACCTAACAACCACATTCCGAACACACTCCTAAGTCCCAAATCATCTAACGAACCTATTCAAGCCACAAAATCCACATTCCGAGGTTGTTTACCTAGTAGTCAACTTCCGGTTGGCCTTTCTAACCACAAGGCCAACTTAAGAGACTAAGTGTCTCATTTCTCACCACGACCACTCCGAACCCGAACCAACCGACCCAACACATCATAAATAGGCTAAGCAATAAATGATAGAGCCAAAATATGGGAAACGGGGAAAATCTCACGAAACGACCGTCCAGGTCGTTACATTCCCACGCTCTTAAACAAATGTTCGTCCTCGAACAGGTCTAGAAAAATACATGAAGTCTCAAATAAGTGAGGATATTTGCTCTTCATCTCCCGCTTGATCTCCCAGGTGGCCTCCTCCACCGGCTGCCCCCTCCACTACACCGTCACTGAAGCTATATCCTTAGACCTTAACCTTCTGACTTGACGACCCAAAATAGCCACTGGCTCTACCTCGTAAGACATATCACCCTCAAGCTGAACCATGCTGAAGTCCAAAACATGAGACGGGTCACCAACATACTTTCGAAGCATGGAAACATGAAATACCGGATGAACACTCGATAAACTGGGTGGCAAAGCAAGTCTATAAGTGTTGATACCCAATTTTTCCTCAAATTATCTTTAATTTTGCATATATACCTTCAAAATAAGTTTTTATAACAATTGGTATTTTCCTATAATTTTCCCGCATTTTTATTAATTTATTTTAATTTATCCAATATTTTCATCTCTACTAATTAATTATAAATTGCATTACAAATGATCCCAAAAACATTTCTTGATTTATTATATCATCTTAGGTCCTATTAAGACCAATTTTATTCCATAAATTAGCCAAATTGGCATTAGTTGGCTATAATTGCAATAACTTTGCAATTATAGCCTAATTACATATTTTGTGCTATTTTTACTCAATAATTAGTCATTTTATATTTTTAATACTAATTAATCTTCCTAATTTATTCAATTTAGCATCAATTCCATTTTTATAATTATTAGCCATTTTATAAAATTATTTATCTTTTTTAATGGGTATTTAACATTTAACAACTTTTAATCTCAATTTTAATCTAATTGATCCAGACCCCTTAACCCACTTAACCAACCCAAATACTCATCCCACCCAATCTTCACAAATATACCCGGCCCAATCCCCCTTTGATCTGAGCCGTTGATTAATTCAAATCAACGGTCCATATTGAGACTTACCATATTAATGCCTAATAGACTACCCCCCCCCCAATTACATTCTCCCCCATTCACTTGTAACACTCACCGATGGATGATCTCAAGCGACCCTGAGGCAATACACTCTCATCTCCGGTCTCATGCCATGTTTTCCGGCCTCCTATGGCCGGTCGAGTAAGATCCTTGCATTTTCGACCAAACACCGGTGATATTTTAAGATTTCTTCTCTTTTTGGGTTTTCTCTAGAAACCCTAGCTTTAAGATCTTCCGATCTTCCTAGATCCGTGATAGATCTATGTCTATTTTAAGGTTTTCACCTGTTTTCTCTTAAAAACCACTTTGTTTTTTAAACGATTCTTCATTTTTAGAACTAGGGTTTCTTAACCCCTTTTAAAAACACTTTATCTTCTGATTTTTAGTTCTAATATATGATTCCCAGTATAATTTTAAACGTTTTCTTGAGTCTCCTCTTTACTCTAATTATTCTGGTGAAACCCCAATTTTTAGGGTTTGAGTTCGTTTTGTTTGCTATGCTTGCTAATCTATATGTTTCTTCTAGATTTTCTCTGTGTTCTATGCTTCCCGCTTTAATTTTGTTGTTAGGGTTTCCAACCTTCTACTGTTTCTATGATTTCTTGCTTAGAGTTTCTCTGATTTTCGTGCTATTGTTGTTTGGTAAGTCTGATTATTCGTTTAGCAATTGTTTACCTAATACTTTACTGATTTTGTGCATCTCTCCGTAAAGCTGTGATATTTTTCCTTGAATTTTTGATTTTGTATATTTTTTTCCTTAGTGTTCTTTACTGACTTTCGAATTGCTTCCTTATTTAGTACTGATTCCCTGGGATTCTCAATCTCATTCGTGATTCTTGGAACTAATTTTCAGAACTAAATCGTATTCTACTTTATTTCTGTGCATAAATATGCTGTTAATTATTTAACATGTACTTTCCTTACCTGAAATATTATGTACTTAGTCATTATTACATGCTACATGCTTTACTACACCTATTAGGGCAAAATCAGTTTCGTATTTGATCCTTTCCTTATTTAATTCTAATTGCGCCCGTTTAAACTATGACTCCCTAATTAAGGGAGTCCAGGTCTGTGATTGATTCTGATTGAATATTATTTCTATAACTATGTTAAACGGGTACTCCTTACCTTATTCTCTACTCATTTTTGAAACTATAAATACTCTACTCTTTCTTTAGCATAGGACACCAACACACACACGAACAATACAATGTTCTAAGCTTTCTCCTACACACACATACTCTCTTACTTATCTTGTTGTTTACTTGCTACTCAGTCGGCTGAAAGCCAAGACTGAGTAACTCTACTGCTCTATTTGCTCTACTATTTTACTGTTCTATTGCTCTACACGCTACTGCTCTACCTCTCTTCACTTTACTGCTCTACTACTTTGCCCTCATTCTCTCATTTTGACTAGTATGTTCTCAATTTGACTTAAAGCATCCAAACCAATATGTTCCTGTTTGTATTACGATTCCTTTTGTTTCTACTATGTTTCCACCTACGGTTCTGCTGTTTACCTTGCAATTAGTATGTTTGTTCTGTCTCTGTGACGTCCTCTTTCCCCTCTAGTCCAGCATGTCTATTACTCTCTCTTACATGCTTCTACTACAATTCTAGCCTCCCCAACTCCCAGCACATTATAAGTATGTATCTATGACACTTAGTTGCTTTGTAATTCTGGACTCTCCCCTCTAAACCTAATGAGTAACTCTGTTTAGCACCTCTCAATCTGAATCTGTTAAGTTCTTGGCATAAACACTTTGTGATAGACTATTGTTGTGACTATAAGTATGTAGTATTTTAATATTTCCCTGGTGTTCACTTGTGTGCAAATCTGTTTCTATTATGTGACTTACTTGTCCCTAATACCCTCATTCCTTGTTTGTGTTTGTTTCCTGAACCATGTCTTCTATTCTGGTTTTTGAGTGGTTAACTGTCCTATTCCTTTTCTTTCAAACTGGTTTTCACCAAAGCAAACTCTTATGCTATTCTCCAAAATATTTTCAAAAATATTTTTCCCAACTCAATTCCTTTAACACTATATCAATAACTCTCATATACTCTTAGAAGTCTAGGTTCTTCCCCTTTAATGTGTGACTGCGTTGGGACCCTATGAGCTCCCTCTGAACTTTGACACATTAATGATGGCCTTTGCACACTGCACTTACTCAAAGTTTTGGTTATGAATCTACGTGTGAGCACTGCCCGGGATCCCTTGAGATCCTTAGGGAACTTTGACACACCTGGATCATGTCAAAAAGACTGTGAACCAATGGCATTGAGGCATTCTAGAGATGTTGGGCCTATCAGTAGGCTCCCTATAGTGTAATTTCTTATATTCTTTATACATTTATGTAATTTATACCAATGGTCTGTAATAATTATTTGTAAACAACTCCGGGGATGGATAGTGAAAAAGGACGGGTACTATGCATGCTAAAAGGGTAGAAATCATGCCTTAGGTTTTACTTTCTATCTGCGTAATTGAAATCCTATGTAAGGCTCATGTACACATGCATTAGAAATCATGCCATCTTAAGATCCATGTCTACTGTTTTTTAGCATATGCCTCCTTCTATCACTTATAAAATTTTGTGTTAAAACATGCTAATAACTAGTACGCTATCATGTACACTTAGAAAATCCTATTGTAGGATAAACGTTAATATAAATCTGCTATTCATTTAAACCAGGTCTAATAATGCTGTGATATTGTGATAAACTTAGAAATCCTGCCTTAGGAAAATAATACACTATAAACATGTCATTCTCATACCTGCTGCATATTCTGAAAGCATGTTCAAACATTGTAACCCTATGCATTTAGAAAACCCCGCTTAGGTCCTGCATATACATCATTCTGCATTCTCTATGCATTAGATACGATGCCTTTTAGGACTGCATTCATATCTGCTTAGGCGTCTCTAGCTTAATTAGTGGTGAACACAGGTTCACACAGTTGGTAACATTCCTGAACTATGAACAAATACAGCATGTTAGTAATAGAACTCAAACAGTTTCTTACAACTAACTCTAAAACCTTGTCTTACACCTAGGCAAGCCTTAGGTACTGAATTTATTAAAACTGAGATAATCTGCTTCTTTATGCATACTACTTAACTATCAAGAGGTTAAAATCAGTAGGCAAAACTGATTAGGACTTCCTCTCTGAGTTAAGAAACAAATCTGCCTCTTTGTTATTTTAAAATCACTTAGATACCATGCTTTAGGATCATGAATTAAATGTTGGACCTTAACTGTGTTTGAGTCATGCTACCTATTTGCATTATTTGTGGAGGTATACCTGAGCCTTTCTCTGTTTGTTTGTTTATCCCCTAATTGCAGTTCTATGTGTTCTTGTTTGTCGCCTAGTATTTTGCCTTTAAACCTGAGGGTCCGCCTAGAACATCCTCCTTAGGATAGAAGTCCTAAATTCCTCCAGGGCTATTAGGAAGGGACGGGTAACAACATGCAATAGAATTCGTTGACCAACACGCGTTTTAATTACCTTTACGGGGTGGGATGGGTAGATATGGATATGCTGACCGGTGCGCTAATACCACGTGTAGTCCCTCTTTGAGGAGTGACATACCGGGTATTGCATTGATGTGATCCATATAACAAACAAACCTAGGACCGTCCCTATCCCATATGCATGTTAGAATGTAACTCTTTTTTCAAAAACTTTCACTTAGCTATTGAGTATTTCCAACTCTGTAATACACGTGTTCTTAGACTGCGAGTCTTCAAAACTACTTGCTTTTCTTAAGCATTTATTGCCTACTTGCTACTTGTACAAATTCACAAAAGTTGTTTGGTCGGGAACAACATTTATGTATTATGAGGTGTGCCTAATACCTTCCCCTTAGGTTAATTTCTACCCTGTCTCTGGTTATCAAAACTTGTTTGTAAAATGAACCTAAATAGGTGCCCTAACGCACCTTAAACTCGTTAGGTGGAGACTCTTCAAAATCTGCAAACCCCTTCCCAAAAGGAAATGAGTTGTCCCAACAATGTCAAAAACCCTTGACCGAACCCGATAGGAGTTGGAAAAAAGGGGGCGCGACAATAAGCCGCCTCTCCAACCCTCTGAAGCACCTCAAAAGGCCCAATGAACCGGGGACTCAACTTTCCCTTCTTCTAGAACCGCATAACACCCTTCATAGGTGACACATTCAGCAACACCTTCTCCCCAACCATGAAAGACACATCCCGGACCTTCTGCTTCACATAACTCTTCTTCCTAGACTTCACCGTGCGAAGCCACTCTTGAATCAACTTCACCTTATCCAACGTATCCTGTACCAAATTTGTGCCTAATAGCCTAGCTTCATCCGGTTCAATCCAATCAACCGGAGATCTACACCTCCTACTATATAAAGCCTCATAAGGAGCCATATGGATACTCGACTGGAAACTATTATTATATGCAAATTTCACGTGTGGAAGAAACTGGTCCCATGAACCCCAAAAATTAATGACACAGGCACGCAACATGTCCTCCAGAATTTGAATAGTGCGCTCTGACTGCCTGTCTGTCTGAGGATGAAATGCCATGCTCAGCTCGACCTGAGTACCCAACTCTCTCTGCACGGCCCTCCAAATCTGAGACGTGAACTGAGTACCTTTGTCAGAAATGATTGAATTTTGAACACCATGAAACTGGACAATCTCCCGGATATAAATCTCAACTAACCGCTCGGTGGAATAGGTAGTACCAACAGTAATGAATTGCGGGGACTTGGTCAGCCGATCCACAATAAACCATATAGCATCGAACCTCCTCGAAATCCTTGGGAGCCAAACTACAAAGTCCATGGTGATCCGCTCCCACTTCCACTCCAGAATATCCAACCTCTTTTGCAATCCACTTGGTCTCTAGTGCTCATACTTGACCTGTTGACAGTTGAGACACCGGGCTACAAATCCAACCATTTCCTTCTTCATCCGCCTCCACCAATAGTGTTATCTTAAATCCCGATACATCTTCACGACACCAAGATGGATGGAATACCGCGAGCTGTGGGCCTCTGCTAGAATCAACTATCGAATCCCATCCACATTAGGCACACATATCCGACCCTGAATCCTCATAAAACCATCCTTACCAATAACCACATCCTTGATATCACCTTGCCGGACCCTATCCTGAAGAACGAGCAAGTGTGGGTCATCATACTGGCGCTCTCTAATATGGTCAAAAAGAGAGGACCTGGAGGCTACACGAGATAACACCCGGCGGGGATCTGATAGATTCAATCTCACTAACTGGACCGCTAAAGCCTGAACATAAAGTTCCAATGGTCTCTCTGCTGCTAGAAGATATGCTATACTCCCCAAACTCTCAGCTCTGCGACTCAAGGCATTAGCCACTACATTTTCCCTCTCCAGATGGTATAGAATAGTGATATCATAGTCCTTGAGAAGCTCCAACCACCTCCTCTGACGCAAATTCAAATACTTCTACTTAAACAGATGCTGCAGACTACAGTGATCAGTGAAAACCTCACAATATACCCCATATAAATAATGACGCCAAATCTTCAAGGCGTGAACAATGGCTGCTAGCTCGAGATCATGCACGGAATAATTCTTCTCAGAGTCTTCAACTGGCGCGAGGCGTAGGAAATCACTCTACCCTCCTACATCAAAACACAACCAATGCCTATCTTCGAGGCATCACAATACACGGTATAAGAACCTGAAGCTGAGGGCAATACTAACACTGGAGCTGAGGTCAATACAGTCTTGAGCTACTGAAAGCTCTGCTCAGACTCATCTGACCACCTGAACGGAGCACCATTCTGGGTCAATTTGGTCAAGGGTGAAGCAACACAAGAGAACCCCTCAACAAATCGACGATAATACCCCGCCAAACCAAGGAAGCTCCTAATCTCTGTAGCTAAGGACGGTCTGGGCCAACTCTGCACCGCCTCTATCTTCTTCGGGTCAACCTGAATACCCTCACTGGACACCACGCACCCCAAGAAAGCTACGGAGCCAAGCCAAAACTCACACTTAGAGAACTTTGCATAAAGCTTCTCCTCCCTCAGTCTTTGTAAAACAACTTCCAAATGCTGAACATGTTTTTCTTGGCTACGAGAATATAGATGTCATCAATGAACACAATAACAAAGGAATCCAAATATGGATGAAACACGTTGTTCATCAAATGCATGAATGCTGCTGGGGCATTGGTCAGCCCAAAGGACGTCAACATAAACTCATAATGACCATAACGAGTCCTCAAAGCTATCTTGGGAATATCAGAATCCCGAATCTTCAACTGATGATACCCGGATCTCAAGTCAATCTTAGAGAACACTCTGGCTCCCTGAATCTGGTCGAACAAAACATTAATACGAGGAAAAAGATAGTTATTCTTGACTGTAACCTTGTTTAATTGCCGATAATCAATACACCTACAAATAAAACTATCCTTTTTCTTCACAAACAAAACTGGTGCACCCCAAGGTGACACACTAGGCCAAATGAACCCCTTATCTAGGAGTTCCTGAAGCTGCACTTTAAATTCCTTCAACTCCGATAGTGTCATGCGATAAGGTAGGATAGAAATAAGCTGAGTGCCTGACACCATATCAATACCAAAATCAATATCCCTGTCAGGTGGCATGCCTGGCAGGTCTGCAGGAAACACATCCAAAAAATCAGGACCACAGGAATAGAATCAATATTGGGAGTCTCAGCACTGACATCCCTCACAAAAGCCAAATACGATAAACACTCTTTTTCCACCATACACTAAGACTTTAGGTAGGAAATCACCCTACTAGGCACATACTCAATAGAACCTCTCCACTCTACCTCGAAAATCCTAGCATAACTAAGGTCACGGTCTTAGTGTGACAATCAAGAACAACATGACACAAAGATAGCCAATCCATTCCTAATATAACATCAAAATCAACCATGCTAAGCAACAACAGATCCACTCGGGTCTCAGACCCCGAATAGATATCACACATGACCGATACACACGGTCAACAACAATAGTATCTCCCACCGGAGTCGATACATGAACAGATGACACTAAAGACTCACGGAGCATATCCAGAAAATGAGCAAAGTATGATGAAACATAAGAATACATGGAACCAGGATAAAATAATACCAAAGCATCTCGGTGACACACTGAGACAATACCTATAATCACCGCATCTGAGGCCATAGCATCTGGTCTGGCTGGGAGTGCATAAATACGAGCCTGACCTCCACCCATCGACCTCCCTCTCTAGGGCGGCCTCTAGCTGTCTGACCCCACCCCTAGCTGCCTGGGTGTGTGGTGAGGTAAATGGAGCTGAAGTCGAAGGCTGACTCATCGGCTGGGATGGGCCCACAAGAAGACGAGGACACTATCTCCTCATGTGCCCGAACTTCCCCTAGTCATAACAACTCCCTGGTGCAGGAGACGGGGAGTGAAGGGAACCCATGTCACCAGGATATCCAATAGAAGAACCATGCATAAAGGAACCCTGAACAGATGGTGTTCGAGATGAACTCTAGGCTGGAAGAGCACTGAATGAAGAACGGCCCAGATGAGAACTGCGGAGACCCTGCCCCGCTGATGCACCACTATAAGTTGCGCGAACTGGATGAGGATGCCTAAATGAGCAGCCTCTACCATGCTGAAACTGCCCTTTGGAGGGAGTACCGCTGAAACTACCAGAGCCATGAGGCCTCTTGGCCTCCCTCTCCTCTCGCTCCTGACCACGAACTGCCTCAATATCTTGGGCAATATCCACAACCTGCTCAAAAGTGGCACCCGATACTCTCTCTTTGGTCATCAAAATGCGAAGCTGATAAGTGAGGACATCCGCAAACCTCTTGATCCTCGCTCTCTCAGTAAGGACCAACTCTGAAGCATGAAAGGCTAGCTCTAAGAATCTCATCTCATACTGCGTCACTGTCAACTCTCCTGACGCAGCTGCTCGAACTGTCAACGCAGCTCCTTTTTGTGAGACTAGGGAGCATATTTATTTAAGAAGAGAGTGGAGAATTGCTGCCAGGTAAGGGGTGCTGCACCAGCAAGCCTACGCCTCTTATAAGACTCCCACTAAGTAAAAGCAGCCCCTGAAAATTGGAAGGTAAAAAACGAGACCCCACTGGTCTTCAGTTTCCCTGCAGTACGACGCATACTCAAACACTTGTCCAAGAAACCCTTGGCATCCTCACCCTCAGCACCATTGAATGTTGGAGGCTGAAGTCTACTAAATCTCTCCAACCTGTGTTGCTCGTCACCTGGCATAACTGGGATCACAAAATAATGAGTAGGGACAACCGGCTGGGCTGGAGCTTCCCCCGGTGTGTGGAGCCCCTGGGTAACCTGCTCAGGTGTCCAGGCAGCTGGAGTCTGAGTGCCTCCCCCGGCCTGAAAAGTAGTAGCAGTAGTAGAAATAACGAGATCCTGTGCAAGACTGATGCACACAATCAAAATCTGAGCGAGAGTGAAGACCGAGAGTCACAATGGGAACTGCTCGTGCCTGAGCCGGTCCCGTTGGAACATCTGTGGCGGGGACCTGATTCTGAATAGTAGGTGGATCTACGGGTACTGCCCCGGCTACTGCACAGGCTTCACCCCTACCTCTACCACGGCCTCGACCGCGGCCTCGACCTCTCGCTGGTAGAACTGGTGTCTAGTTACCCTGATCGGTAGCACATGTCTCCTCCATATGTGAGCGAATGAAACAACATAAGTTTAGTTTCTAGAATCTACAGAATGGCACGACATAATTCAAGAATGTGAGATTTTTCCTAAGGGTTCTGTAGCCTCTCGAATATAAGTACAGACGTCTCCGTACTGATCCGCAAGACTCTACTAAACCTGCTCATGACCGGTGAATCCTATGTAACCTAGGCTAATACCAACTTGTCACGACCCCAAACCTACACTGGCTGTGATAGTGCCTATCGTGATAATAGGCTAGCCAATCTACCTCAAATGACAAATAAACCTTTCCGTTTAAAGCATAATTTATCATATTGCATTAAGGTTCTATTTTTAAACATGTTCAATAATGACAATAATCAAGGTCTAAACACAGCGCCCAAACATCTGGAGTCAATCGTCATGAGCATCTAAAGAGCAATACAGTATGATACCATTTCTTTGCTAATACAAGTCTTGAAATAAGAAAAATAAATAGACTAGGAAGGGAAAAGTGCATGTTGTGGACGCCGAAAAACTACCTCAATCCCCAAATGAGCTCCCAAGCAAATGAATATCAGCTAGCGCTTTGACCCGGTACCTAGATCTGCACACATAGTGCAGGGAGTAACGTGAGTACGCCAACTCAGTAAGTAACAACCATAACTATAGACTTGAGTGCAATGACGAGCATTTTAAAAATCAGTAAGAAATATTCATGTGATAAACAACAGAAAAATAAATATATATCAAGTAAGGAAATCCCCATTTCGAATCTTTTCATAAAATCCCAAGTCTCTATTAAAATCTCGTGTAAAACATTGTTAGTTTCATTGGAAGCTTAGTGTAAAAAGGGAGTGAAAACAATAGTTTCATAGATATTGGCCTCTCGAACTAGCCTCTCAGTCACTCGTGACTCCACTATCATAAGTCAATTCTCACTCTAAGCACTCTCACTCAAAAGGTACCATGTATATATATAGACATTGCGACATGTAGCCCGATCCATATAATATCCGCTGCGCCGTGCAACCGGATAAAAATCATAGTCGACTGCGCTCATTGGGGGTGTACAGACTCCGGAGGGGCTCCTACAGCCCAAGCACTATATCGCTGCGGCGTGCAGCCCGATCCCCTCCCCCCTCCCCCCCCCCCACACAAATAAATAAGTAAGTATATATATATATATATATAATGTTGCAGCGTGCAGCCCGATCCATCACTATCCTCACAATCCGGATCTCTACCTCACTCAGTCATCATCCTCACAAGCCACTCGGGTAACTCATCACAAATCACGGGGACTCAGCCCAACTCATCACAAACTACAGGGACTCAGCCCAAAATATCTCTCAATATTCTAATACAGGGTGATAATAGAATAAACAGCGAACATGTATAAAGCATGACCGAGTTCATATTTTCTATCAAAATAGTGTGAGAATAGTGGATATATACCCTTGAGGGTCTAAACAGGTCGGCATAAGGCCCCAAACATTGCATACAACCCATAATATAATATAAATCTAAAAACCATAGGATAACATATGATTTCAAATCAAACACGCAACTTAATAGTCGCTACGGGACGGACCATGTCACAATCCCTATCGGTGCACGCCGACACACTCGTGACCTAGCATGTGTGTCACCTCATTTATCAAAACAATATGAAATACCGGGGTTTCAAACCCTCAAGTCTAGATTTAAAATCGTTTCTTACCTCAAACCGGTCCAAATACTAATCAACGATGCTCTTACCCTTCGAATAGGCCTCCGATCGCTCCAAATCTAACCAAAATCAGATTAATATTATCAATATAATCTAGGGAGACGAAACCCATTCAAAAATAATCAATATTAAGCACAAATCCAGAAGGCCAAACCCGACCCCCGAGCCCACATCTCGGAACTCGATAAAAATTACACCACAAGAATCCTTATCCTTCCCCGAGTCTATAAATACCAACATCAAAATCGGACCTCAAATTTCCCCTCAAATCCCCAATTCAAAGTCTAGAATCTCAAGCCCTTATCCCTCACTTTTAACCCTTAATCCTCATAAATTTCTGGTTAAATCAGGTAGAAATCATCATAATCGAGTAGTGAGTTAAGAATCCTTACCTCAGGATGTTATCCCACGAATCCGTCTTCACTTTTCTCTTCAAAAGCTTCAAACCCGAACACAAATGGTGGAAAAATGGCTAAATTTCACGAAGGCCGCTTTATATACTTTCTTCCCAGGGAAACCGCACCTGCAGCCCCTTTTTTCGCACATGCGGACTCGCACCTACAGTCCCAGGTGCGCACCTGCGGATTCACTTAAGCCCCTCCCCCCCTTCCGCTTATGCACTCGACCAACCGCACTTGCGGGCTCACAGGTGCAGTACAATTCTTCCGCTTATGCGACTTAACAACCCATAGCCCATTTCCGCATCTACAATTCTTCCTTCGCTTATGCGGTCTCGCACCTGCGGTCCCCTAACCGCAGGTGCGGTTACAACAGAACCAGCAGCTTTAGCTGCATTTTCCAATTTTCAAACTCCCCGATAGCTATCCGAACTCATCCCGAGGCCCCCGGGACCTCAACCAAAAATACGAACAAGTCATAAATGACCACCAGAACTTAGTCGAACCCTCGGAACACCCAAAACAATATCGAAACATCAAATCAACCCATGATTCAAGCCTAAGGATCTTCAAAATCCTAAAAAATGCCAACAATGCCGAAACTAACCAAACCTTGTCCGAATGACCTGAAAATTTTCACACACATCAAAAATGACACTACGAACCTTTTCCAACTTCCGAAATTCCGTTTCGACCCCGATAGCTAATTTTCCACTGCAAGCCGGAATGTTTTTAAAACTCTATTTCGCCAATTAAAGCCTAATTCTACTCCGGACCTCACAACCACATTCTGAACACATTTCTAAGTCTCAAATCACCTAAAGAAGCTATACGAGCAACAAAATCCACATTCCGATGTTGTTTACCTAATATTCAACATCCGGTTGACTTTTCTAACCAGAAGGCCAACTTAAGAGACTAAGTGTCTCATTTCTCACCAAGGCCACTCCGAACCCGAACCAACTGACTCAACACATCATAAATAGGCGAAGCAATACATGACAAAGTTGAAACAGGGAATCAGGGAAATCTCACAGCACGACTAGCCGGGTCGTTACAATCTTCTTCTGTCAAACCCTAGTGTCGTCATCCCCCAAATCCCTCCGATTCTGGTTTGAACATGGAATCAATCCATGATTCACTTACCTATTTTGTGTTACTCTATCATTAAACGCTCGTCCATGGCATTACTTAGATTCTTGCCCTATTTTTGGCAAGAACTACCTCAATAATGGGTAGATTCACCCCGATTCTGTGAAGATCTGGGTGATCTTTCGTCCTTATACATGATTATTTGAACAATTATTGCACTAGTCTCAACTAGGGTTTGAGACCTTTCCTTGTCTTTACTGGTTTTCTGATTGATACTCTTTCCTTTCTCATATTTGACTAATATTTTCCTTATTTCCATTTAATCTACCGTATTTCCTTTATTTTTCTTACCTTGTTTTGCCTTAAAGCTGATTGTAAATTGATTCTTATGTGATATTTTCCTTATTCTCTGCTATATCCCCTTATTCTAAGTGTTACTTGCCTGATTGCATGATCTTATTCTTTGTTAATATACTGAACTCTTTGGTTTCTGTATTATTTTCCCTAAATTTAGATCTTAATTGATTGTGTGTTTAATACTTATCGTGTTTCATTTTATACTATAGTACTATATAAACCCCTCCCCTTTTCCCTTTGGGAGATAGGGGAATCAATACACTCTCACTAAGAAATTTAGGGTTTGGTTCTATACTCTCTCTGCTCTCTTGTTTACTTATGGTCTTGGCCGGCTGAAAGCCAAGGCCAAATATTCTGGACTCTCAACTTTGTGGTATTATCCTGGTTTGCTTTCTTAACTGGTGAGTGACTATCCTTTGTTTATTTTCCAATGAATCCTCAACATGTGTGTTCAATCTAGCATGTTTAAAATCCATTTGGAGCATGATTCTGCCTGTTTATATGATTATCTTTTAGTCCTATAGTTGATACTGCTAGTTATGAGATTTTTTATTTTTGAATAATATGAATCCTTTTAGGGAATATACTTAATTTGTTTCCTGTATATAGTTCGGAATGTATCCTGAGTTTAGCATCTTTACAATAACGTTAGTATGTTAATTAGTCAATCAGTCCTGAATCTTTGCAACTCGTATTGTTAGTCAACCTTTCTTTGTCATTCATGTGCATTGATACTAGATTTATAATGTATCTTGTGTCCATTCATGTGGTTATTATGGTTGTTTGCCTTAATACATTATCTAAATGTATTTTATGGGATTGAATAAAGTTGTCCTAAATGCTAGTATGGATACTTAGACTGTTCAGACTGTAACTTATTTTGCAAACCTAGCCAATTTGGTTTCTTACTGCAATTTCGCCTACATATTCTGTGTTTTAAACTTTAGTATGCTAGTTTTTCTTCTAAAAATCAACTCTGCTTTAAATATGTCCATGCTGATGAGTGGTGATTTTACCACTCGTTTTAGCCTCTTTTCATTAGATTTTGCATCCTTCAATGATAACATGAGGTCGTTTATAGTGTGTATTGCTCGAATTTCAGGGAAATGATGCGATGAAGTGATTGGTGTTGAATTGAAGTGGAGTTGAGCACAAATTGGTGAATAATGCACAAAAAACCTCCAGTGATTCCACAGCTGCGGACTTTTGGCCGCTGGTGCAACCTCGCACCTGCGGAGTATTAAACGCACCTGCGAAGAAGGCTCAATTGCACAACAACCGCACCTGCAAAGTGGTTTACGCACCTATGGAACGTAGGTGCGTGTTTTGTCTTGATATGCGGAAAATGCTCATGTCACCCAAACTTGCACCTGCGTTGTGGAGTCCGCTTCTGTGGAACCGCACCTGCGAGAATTCTTCCGCAGGTGCGGTCAACGGGCATCAGAACTAGACAGAACTGTAAAATCACATTTTCTCAATCCCAACCCACATATACTCGGCTTGGCAGATATTTTCTGCATCTTTGGACATTGTAAAACATATTTTGAGTCTTGGAGACTAAAGAAGAACATTTGTGGAATCTAGGGTTTGCACACACACTTGGGTTTTGAAGATTTCAACCTTGTGGTTAAGGATTTCTTACTCATTTATGTTTGTTTCTTCATTTCCTTGCTGTGTGTTTAATATTTAAATGTGTAGTATATATTTCCAACACTTAAATCTTGTTTATGGAAATTTTCATATTTAAAGTGTGGATTAAATACCTTGTTGTGCGTATGTATTGAATGATTTTTATGTATTTATGAAGTGAGTTGTTGTTACTTTAATTATTCTTGTTCTTTAATGTTTCCAAAGGGATTAGCCAATCCTAGGACTCACCCATTAACTCCGAATTAATTTTGGAAAAGATAATTTGGGGTTGGGAAAGATTAATTAACATGAACTTGAGGCTTTAACCCTCATTTTATAGATTCTACCTAGGAATAGGATTGAACTACTTGTAGCCATATCCGAGTGTGCTTAATCTCTTAATTGGGTTAGGAATAATTTAATTATGAAGTCTTGTTAGTCTTCGGAAGAAGCTTATTGAGAATTATTATCCGTGGCTAATTAACATAAACTCGCTCATATTTGTAAAATCGTGAAATACATTGGATCGTTACTTGAGTGTAATTCCCCAAACATCCATGCTTGTTGCCATTGATCATATTATTTGCTTTCCAGGTTAGCTTATATTTTTGCATTTAGTTATAATATTTTCACAACAAAAAAAATCCAAATGTTTGGCACTGCGCGATAAGTTGTAATTCTCTTACATTCCTAATCGCCTCCATATTATTCTTTGTGGGATTCGACCCCAACCTTGTTGGGTTATTATATTTGACAATCGACCACTTACACTATTTGAAGGTGTAATTTGAGCGTATCAAATTTTGGCGCCATTGCCGGGGAACAATTGGCGTAATTTATGTTGTTTGAGAAATAAGCATAAGTGCTTGGATCCATTTGTGAATATTTGTGTAATTATTTTTCTTACCTTGGTATATTTTTCTTGTTTAGTTTCTTAATTTTTGATTAAATAAATATATATATATATATATATATATATATGTGTGTGTGTGTGTGTGTGTGTGTGTGTGTGTGTGTGTGTGTGTGTGTGGCATCATATAATGAAAATTGGTCGGATGGTAGTCTTTCCTGCTTTGATGACCCTTGTCCTTATTATGGAGGACCACACTCGTGGTAAAATTGTTTAAATTCTCCCGGGGATGGATTGCGCGCACAATCTCAAACCCATGAGTGGAGTATTTATGATAAGTGTGGTTGCCAAAATGGTCATTGCTATGAATGTGTGTATTTGTCCGTCCCTTCCGTAAGCCCCCACTATGATGATTCTACTTTTTGTGATGAAAATTTTAGGGGTGAAGAAGTGGAGGAAATTGAGCAGGGTCGAAATGGATAGTTCAAGCTCATGTTGGAGTGCCTACTTGAAGAAGGAAACAATGATCAAAATGCCTGGGAAGAGCTTTTAGAGAATAGTCTCCAAAATGAATTGGCACTTGAAAGGTTGCACTCTCAAATGGATGAAATGATTGAAGCTTCAAGGGTTAAAAATGCCTTGGAGGTGAGTGATAGCCAATAACCTTCCTTTCAGGTTGAAGTTGAAAATTCTTCCTTGGTACTTGAACAAAACCAAGAAGAACTCTCAAATGCTCAAAATGAGAGGATGGTGCTCATGTTGGAGGCCATTCTTGAAAATGAGGAAAAGCACAACTTTGCACTCGAGGAATTGAAACACGATGTGACTCAAAATGATGAGCATATCCGCACTTTGGAGAATCAAATTCAAGCATTGATGGAGGCTCATTATGCCTTTCAAAGTGAAAGTGCGGATGGAAGCCAAGAAGAGTCCAATTCTGAGGATGAAAATGCGCTTTACTTTGAGGAATCAAGACTTGAACATCCGCCAACCGACTCCATGAGTGTTTGTGATGCCGAGAAAAATATGTAACTAGAGTCAACCGGGGTGATGGAAAATATTGTTGAAATTGACTCTAGTCCGGGGGGAAAAAAAGGATGTCAAAATCCGGAAAAATTTGCAAGTTGGAGGTTTGAAGGTACATTTCAAGCATTTTTCAACATTGGAATTGTGTGGTGATACGGATGTTGAACTACATGGATCAATGGAGGATTGTGAGGAGGAAGAATTCATACCATACATCTTACAATTTGTGGAAACAAGAAAGCAAAATGACATACCTCACATGAAAGTCAAGAAGTGCAAAATGAAGAATTTGAGAATTGGCTTGATCATCTACTTACCACCCCCACCGCCCGTGGTCACAAGCTTGATTCCAAGATAGGTGCCCAGTTCATATCATCAAAATGGCGAGAAAAGTGGCAAAGTTGACTTGCGGCGTGCCACGACGTTAAATGCGGCGCTTGGTGGGAGGCAACCCATTATTTTTCAAAATGTTTGGTCATTTTTAAAATTTTCCTTTTTAGAATAGCTTATTATATTTTTTCTAACCAATCTGCCAAGTTTCAAAATTTTTGGATTTCATTTTAGCACGACGGGGTGACCTGGTAGCCAAAAACAGTGCGGGTGAAACACAAACGAAGTTGCTGGGCACCACTGATCAACTCTGCGATGGGGCCAGTGCAAAATGCGATCATAGAGCTGTATATGTGAGCCAAATATACGATCGCACAATTGGCAGAAAGTGATTGTTGAGCCCAGGTACTTCCGCACCTGCGGTCATGAAATCCGCAGGTGCGGTTCCGCAGCAGCGGTTTTTGAAGCGCAGGTGCGGCTCTTCCGCAGGTGCAATTGGTATCTTGCACATGTGCACATGCAGGTGCAGTTATTTCTCCGCATGTGCGGAAATTCATACAACTAAAATCCCAAATCTAATCCCTCAGGTCAGTTTGTGCTATCCCTAAAACGTAAAAGAACAAAAAAGCAGTGTTGTTTTCTCTCATCCCTCATCTCTCACCAAGAGTTTATCCTACACAAAATTGAACAGGTATTTGCTCTTGATCCCTTTCTCTTTTTCTTCTCTATTTTCTCTTTGTTTTCCTTGATTTGTCTTCTTCTTCTCTCCAACTGCCCATTGCAGGGTTTTTTTTAATTATTATTTCTTTCCCACAACCCCTCTGAATTAGGGTAGAATTAGGGTGAGGTTTGGTTGAGAGTAGACAAATGTTTGATGGCTTCAGTGAAGCAGCAATTGTGGGGGAATTCTGAGTACCCAATTTGTGAAAAATGAGCAAATTTTTAAATGCCCACAAAGTGTTCGATTAATCGTATAAGTGAACATAGTGTGTTGAGTACCTCAATCTCAGTGTTAATGGAGTTAGAATTCAAATTCGTACACTAATATGGAAGTCTTGAGTACAGATTAATGACCAACAACAATGCCTATTTGAAAATGGTGAAACTTTTCTAGGCAGTTGAACCTTGGGACGACAGTCCGTAGGTGTGAGCAGATTTTCGCAGGTGCGAACTTCTCCGCAGGTGCGCCCCTTGTTACGCAGATGTGCAACCGCACCTACGACTGACGTTCTGCAGGTGCGGAAACTGGGTAGTTCTGCCAAAACCAGTGAGTTTGCAAATAGCCCCTCCTGGGCCCGTTTGCTTGGTTCTTTGGCCTAATTGCAGTGTTTTAATATGCTTAACAAGATTCCATTGCTTGACTAACTTCGTTTTGATTTTGTTATAGGTACTTTGAGCTAAAATGGACCGAACACAAACATAAATGCTCTGGACAGTCCTGAAATTGAGGAGGATGTTGGGGAACGATTTGATGATTACCGGTTCATGTCTGCTGACTCTCAACGCCTGTATTATGACAATCTCCTCACCAAGAAATTGATACTTTAGAAAGGGATAGCTGAGGATAAGTTGGTCGAGATGCTCCCGAATTTCTTTGGCCGGTTGCAATCCTCTGGGTGGTCGTGCTTCATTCCCACTCCTTGTAAGTCCAATGAGACATGGGTTTGCGAGTTTTACGCCAACCTCAAGCGTACAAACTTCATGGACCCTAAACTCACCATCAAAGGCAGGATTGCGAACCATCCGATTGAGCCACTACAAGAGAAAGATCAATGCGAAAATGCGGCATGGCCTTTGTCCAAGTTGTATCCTGAAAGAGTGAGAGAACAGTGGGCAAACAAAAGAAAAGGCTTGAAGTCAATCCACTTCACAGCCGAGGCTAAGATATGGTTATATATACTGTACAAGAGGGTGTCTCCCCGTGGGAATGTCTCAGACGTTCCTTATACCAGAGCCTTGATCATTGCTTGCCTTCTTGATGGCATCCTAGTGAATATGGGCTATTATATTCTGAGGGAGATGCGGAAGTATTTGTGTGACGATGGCGCAGGGTTAATGTTTCCTTTTTTGATCACTGAGTTGTGTAGGCGGGCAGAGGTCGAAGAGCGCCACACTGATCAGTGGGTGCCCGCCGACAAACCCTTCCACCCGTTTAAGAGTCAAGGGTGAGGGTGGCGCAGTAAAAACCAAAAAGAGGAAGGTCACCACCACCACTGCCGGATCTGGATCCTCCTCACAGCCTGCTACAACAGAGGGTCCTTTTGGGGAGATGAACTCCCAGTTTTCTAGCCTGGGGGACCTAGTGTCCAAGCTCCCCACTGGGCCTTCCCACTCCCAGCCACAACCTCCACCTGATTACTGCTACAGGGCTGAGATGCAGCAGTACTTTGATACTTAGGATAAGATGGTAGCATCTCTTACCCAGCTTGACACCGCCTACACCAGCTTAGCCAAGGCACATGTTGACCTGAAAGAGTCATTTGACAAAGAAAAGGAGAAAAATAAAAAGAAAGGTAAACTCCTGGTCAAAGTGTGGATAGGAGTCAAGGAGATCTTCAAGTGGGGGCAGCTGAGAAAGAAGATGCCAGTTGCGGATGCTGATGACTGTGAGGACTACTCGTTCATGACCGATTGTGATGATGCTGATGCAGATGATGAGGCCGAGACTTCTCATCATCACTGACCAGTCTTTTCTCCTGCAATCTGCTAGTCTGATGTAGACCTCGGGGAGACCCTCAAACTATGCTCTTTATTTTTGATATTGTGTAGTGGGGACATTGCAATATTTACAGTTGGGGGTGGCTTTAACACATTGTATCTATTATGACTTTGCCTATGACTTTGTTTATGACATTGTTTATGTTCCCTTGCCGGGCTTCTTTGTTATGTATGGATATTATGTGCCCTTGCCGGGATTATTTTGAATTATCATGTGTTTTTCCCTAAGCCTGGTGTGATTAGTCTGTCTTTATTTTTTATTTTTTTGTATCATTTATTTTCTTTAGTAGTTTCTTTTATTTTACTTTTTAGCTTTTTAGTAGTAGCTTTGTTCTTTAGTTTTTTTTTATTTCCTTAATAATACTTCCTTGGGTTTTCTTCATGCTACAGTTCTTTCCCAAGGAACATTTTTGAAGTGAACCGGGTGAATTTTCCCTATGATAGATGGTGTGACAAATTTCTTAAGGGAAGTAGTCTTGTTTTGCTAGGAGGAAACTTTTGGATTATCTGGTACTAAAGAAATTATTCTCTTGTATGTGAAATGTGATTTAAGAATACCCCTCCGAATTTTGGTTTTGAATTAAAACAAGTAAGTTGCATGGTGAAGAATGGTTTTTGTGATAAGATTTTGGCTCTTTTAGTGACTCGTTGCCCACTAGTTTAACAAATATTTCTCTAGTCTCCTATTAGAAAGTGAAATTGATCCGTATTGATTAATTTATGTGCCATGTGCGTTAGTGTTTGTATAAATAAATCTTGTGTTCACTTCTATCATCTAGAACTTGCCTGGTTGGTCTTTCAATGCTAATGATAAGTATGTTTGGTTGGAGAAATAACCTTAGGCATTCTTTGTGTTATTTGAAAACCGCTTTAGCCTTTCGAGCCACCATTGTATAGATATTATCACTAGTTACCCCATTTGAGCCTTTAACCTTTTCTTTGGCCACCTCATTACAAACCTTTCCCTTTTGTAAAATAATTCCCTCTTTTGAACCCGTCCCTCCTTGAATATTGAGAATGAGGCAAAAAGCCAAAAGTTGGGGGTGGGGTGTCAAAATGAAAATTGGCAAGGTTGTAAATTGAGTGTAGGATATATACCTCAAAATATTCACATGAAATTACTCAAGCTCCAAAACAAAAATAAAAAAAATGAGAAAGAAAAGAAGAAAAAGAATAAAAGAAGATATATTTGTATAAATATAAAATTGGATACTTGAAGAAAATTAGAGAGGTATTTAAGATTGTTCTATGTTGGTAACTAGATGCAAATGAGGCTATATGGTTTAAAAAGAAACAAAGTGCATCAAGAAAGAAAGTGTGAGTAGTGTTCAAGGAGGGTGTAGTCACTTGTATCCTAAATGTTTAACCAACCCTTCCCTAAACCTACATTACAAGCTTAAAAGTCCTTATGGGATTTCCAACCGAATATTCTTAATTAGGCGAAGAATTAAAATAAGGGCAAGTTTATGGTATGATGTGTTGTAACACTTGAAATTCTTTATGAGAGTGAGTGTCTCTGTAAATTTGTCCCTTGTGTTGTTCTTGTAAATATGGTGAGTTTGGGACTTTGTTTCTTGTGAGGGCACGTGAACTAGGATGGATTGGTGAAATTGATATATCCGAAAATGATTGAGTTGAGCAATTGTAGTGGACTAGTGTTTTTGAGTCACTTCTTGAGGCTTATTCGTGTTGCTTGATTATTTTGAAACTCCCTTGCACTTCTTGAAGTTGTTTTTAAATGAGGGAGTTATTCGGGTAAGATGCATACTTGACTCTAATTATTAGTACCAACCAAATCCATAAGTATAATGCTTAGTTGGAGAATGTGATTTGTAAATGATAGCAATACAACTTGTGCTTGAAATGGTAGAACCTCATTGAGTTATTAGTTTTGATTTTCTTGAGGACAAGCAAAAGCTTTGAGTTGGGGGTGTTGATGAGTGGTGATTTTACCACTCGTTTTAGCCTCTTTTCGTTAGATTTTGCATCCTTCAATGATAGCATGAGGTCGTTAATAGTGTGAATTGCTCGAATTTCAGGGAAATGATGCCATGATGTGATTGGTGTTGAATTGAAGTGGAGTTGAGCACAAATTTGTGAATAATGTACAAAAAACCTCCAGTGATTCCGCACCTGCGGACACTTGGCCACTGGTGCGACCTCGCACCTGCGGAGTATTGAACGCACCTGCGAAGAACGCTCAATTGCACAACAACCGCACCTGCGAAGTGATTTAAGCACCTGCGAAACCACAGGTGCGATGTTTTGTCCGCATCTGCGAAAAATGCTCATGTCACCCAGACTCACACCTGCGTTGTGGAGTCCGCTTCTGCGGAACCGTACCTACGAGAATTCTTCCGCAGATGCGGTCAACGGGCATCAGAACTGGACAGAATTGTAAAATCACATTTTCTCAATCCCAACCCATATATACTCGACTTGGAAGATATTTTCTGCATCTTTGGACATTGTAAATCATATTTTGAGTCTTGGAGAATAAAGAAGAACACTTGTGGAATCTAGAGTTTTCACACACACTTGGGTTTTGGAGGTTTCAACCTTGTGGTTAAGGATTTTTTTACCCATTTATGTTTGTTTCTTCATTTCCTTCCTTTGTATTGAATATTTAAGTGTGTAGTATTTATTTCCAACAATTAAATCTTGTTTATGGAAATTTTTATATTTAAAGTGTGGATTAAATACCTTGTTGTTATTATGTATTGAATGATTTTTATGTATTTATGAAGTGAGTTGTTGTTACTTTAATTATTCTTGTTCTTTAATTTTTCCAGAGGGATTAGCTAACCCTAGGAATCGCCCATTAGCTCCGAATTAGTTTTGGAATAGATAATTTGGGGTTGGGAAAGATTAATTAACAAGAACTTGAGGTTTTAACCCTCATTTTATAGATTCTACCTAGGAATAGGATTGAACTACTTATAGCCATATCCGGGCTTTCTTAATCTCTTAATTGGGTTAGGAATAATTCAATTAGAAAGTCTTGTTAGTCTTAGGAAGAAGCTAATTGTGAATTATGATCCGTGGCTAATTAACATAAACTCGCTCATATTTGTAAAATCGTGAAATACATTGGATCGTTACTTAAGTGTAGTTCCCGAAACATCCATGCTTGTTGCCATTGATCATTTTATTTGCTTTCTAGGTTAGTTTATATTTTTGCATTTAGTTATAATATTTTAAAAACAAAAAAAATCTAAGTGTTTGGCACTGCGCGATAAGTGATAATTCTCTTACATTCCTAATTGCCTCCATATTGTTCTCTGTGGGATTCGATCCCAACCTTGTTGGGTTATTATATTTGAAAATCGACCGCTTACACTATTTTAAGGTGCAATTTGAGCGTATCACCTGCTTCTTCTTATATGCTGCTTTTAAACTCCTACTCTTATGTCCTCTAGGTTCTATCCTCAACCTCCCCGGTGTGAGCACTGGTCGGGGTCCATATGAGACTCTTGTGAACTCCAACACACTAGGGTTTGGTTCCTAACCTCCTTTAAATTATTTCTGAGCATTTGTTCTAGTGTGAGCATTGCCCTGGATCCCTGAGGCTCTTGGGAACTTTGACACACTAGAGATCTGGTGTTGTATGTGCTATTGGAGAATCACTCATTATTGGTTATTCTGTACCTGTGAAAAGAGCCTTGGACCTGATATGGTTGAAGGCCTAGGTTGACCATGTGTATTTGGGCCTGATAAAGGCTCTCTATGGTTTATTTCATTACTATTATGTAATTCATTTACTAATCTGGTCTGTAATAATGTTGTAATAAATAAATTCTGGGGTATTTAGTAAAATCGTGAGGGTTTCATATTTTCTGTTGTTAAACCGGGTAGAAATCCTGCCTATAGGATGCATCAATTTATCCAATAAAACTTGTTAGCAATCATGCCTATAGGATCAATGTTTGACTCAACTGTTTTCTGGCCATGTCTATAAATTTCTACCCATATATTGCTTAATTAGATATCATGCCTATAGGATTTAATAATATTCAGTTCAATGATATATATCATGCTTATAGGATTAAAATCAGTTCAGTGATAGAAATCATGTCTATAGGATTAAAATAAATTCAGTGATAGAAATCATGCCTATAGGATTAAAATCAGTTCAATGCTAGAAATCATGTATATAGGGTAATATTTATCACACTCGTAGAAGTCAGGCCTATAGGATTCTGCTAAATGATTTAGAATACGATCTTCACAGTCAATCAATTATGCAATATGCCTATCGGATTGAGCAACAATTCGGGATTTGTAATTGTGATTTACTGCTATTCATTACTGCATGAAATGCCCAGATACTGTACTAAATAAAATCAGTAGGCAAATAATAGGCCCTAACATTCGCATTAATGAAACTGATCCTGTGTATCACTGCTCGACTGTCTTGTGACATAGGTATCCTGCCTATAAGGTTTTTGTCACGACCCGAAATCCCACCTTCGGGCCATGACTGCGTCTAACGTTGAACCCGCTAGACAAGCCAACGTTTGAACTAAATAAAACTCATTAACAACTAAAACGAACAAGATAACTAAGGCATCGATGGTCAACAATATGAAGGTTAACAAATTACCAAAAATAATATAGCAACTTCGAAATAAAACCCATATACAAATCCCAGAACTGGTGTCACATACTCACGAACTGTCTAAGAGATTACTAAAACAAAGGTCTAAAAATAAGTACATATGACTGTCCTTGAACTATAAGATAAGACAGAGCTGAAAGTGAAGGGTAAAAGGTGACGCCAAGGCCCACGAACGTCTGC
>ML254954.1:70341-87301 GCA_005239495.1 Nicotiana undulata
GTACTGAGTAAGTGCCGAGCCTAACCTCGGCGAAGTAGTGACGAGGCTAGGACCGACAACAATATATGTACCTGTGCAATTCTATATAATAACAGGAAAATATCGACGGAAATAAGCAAGTAAGACAGATACGGGGAGAACATGCTGGGGGTAAAAGGGGCAACAAAATGCTAGCACAGTAGAACAAGGTAATAACTGAAGTGTAAAAGTAAAAGCAAGAATTTAATGTCTCAGGACAAATAATGAACAGCAAAAGGCACGGCATGTCACCTTGTGCACAATCTCACAGTCACACGACACGGAATGTCCCCTCGTGCATAAATAGTAACACTCGGCATGGAATGTCCCCTCGTGCAATAAATAATCAACGATCAACACGGCATGTCCCCTCGTGTGATAAGTAACAAACATTCAGCACGACATGTCCCCTCGTGCAATAAATAATAAATGATCAACACGGCATGTTCCCTCGTGTGATAAATAATAAACGATTAGCACAGCATGTCCCCTCGTGTGATAAATAATAAACGATCAACACGGCATGTCCCCTCGTGCGATAACTAATAAACGATCAACACGGCATGTCCCCTCGTGTGATAAATAATAAACAATAATATAATGTGAAAATAAACAATAAGAAGTCTCAAGTGTATGGAAATACTCAATAAAATTCTATCGTCTCGGCAAGGGACTCAACTATAACCAACCTCGCATCAGAAATACAATTTCAACAGTAAGAGACTCAACTGAAACAAATAACACAATAACTCCCCATGTCATGAAACAACATCAACGTATCACTTCTAAATCACTAATTACTCATAGTACAGAGAATATTAAGAACACGGTATGATTCATCACAATTGACTAACGGGCATGCTTGACCGCAACATATAGGCACTCTCCACCCCGCCTATACGCTGGACATGAATTACACATAGCAAATAAGACTCTATACCTAATCCCTCAAGCTAAGGTTAGGCCAAACACTTACATCGGCTCAAAAAATGCAAGTAAAGCCTCAATCACAGCCTTGCCTCTCGAATCCAACTCCGAAACGATAATATCTAGACATAATTGACTTAATAACATCAATAATTATTCAATAACTCAATTCCAAAGCCTAATTATACATTTTCTATCATTCTTCCAAAAATACTAATATTCGACCCCGGGCCCGCTGGGTCCAAACTCGAGGTTCGGACCAAAACCCGATCACCCATAACCCCACGATTTAGAATATATAATTTGTTTCAAGATCCGACCCCAAATTGAGTTTGAATTCCCAAAAAATCCATAAACCTAACTCTACCCAAAAACCTCTAATTCCTACCTTGTTTTCATGATTTTAGGCCTAGGTTCTAGTGATTAGGGAAGGAAAATGGAAGAAATTGGTGTTAGGAACACTTACCCAAATGGTTATGGAGGAGAAGATGGCTTGGAGGTCTCCAATCGGAAGAAGAATGAAGTGAAAATTATGAAAAATCCCGTATGGTATTCTGTTTTGGGGTATTTTAATAACTGGGCAAAAATACCCTTCGCGTTCGCGGGCTCCTGGCTGCGTTCGCGAAGGGTTGACTAACCTGACCTACGCGTTCGCGAGTCCTTGGCCGCGTTCGCGTATGTTTGACTCCACTGACCTACGCGTTCGTGAGCATAGGGATGCGTTCACAAAGAACAAACTACCCAGCCCCTCCCCCCCAGACCCCAGCTTAACACTATGCCTTCGCACCCCTGGGACGCGTTCGCGTAGAAGCACTGTCCAGTGCTCCGCGTTCGCGTCTTCCTCTACGCATTCGCGTAGAGTAAATCCCAGGCCACAATAATTACCCTTCGCGCTCGCGAGCCCTTGGCCGCGTTCGCGAAGGTTATTACACCAGACACCAGCATATCATCAAAAACACCAGATATTTACGCTTTAACTTACCCCGTTAGCTACCTGAAACTCACCCGAGCCCTCGGGTCTCAAAACCAAAACCACACACGACTCCCAAAACATCATACGGACTTTGTTCAAGCTTTTAACTCATCAAAATATCATCAAAACAAAGAATTAAACCTCAAAACTCATAGAAATTTCTTAAAACTTCATAAAGCTTAACTTTTGCAATTTTAATCTGAATCAGGTCATTCCAAGTTTTTTCTACACCAAATTTCACAGATAAGTCACATAACATATATTAAACCTGTTCCGGGCTCCAAAACCATAATAAGGGCCCGGTAACACTGTTTTCACATAATTATTCATTTTCAAAAGTCTTTATCATTTTCAGAAAACAATTTTCTTTAAAAATTCATTTCCCGGGTGTGGGACCTCGGAATTCGATTCCGGGCATACGTCCAAGTCCCATATTTTCCTACGGACCCTCCAGGACCGCCACATCACGGGTCCGTTTACCAAAAATGTTGACCGAAGTCAGCTTTATTCATTTAATTATCATAAAATTCCATTTTCATCAAATTTCCACATAAGGACTTCCTGGCTACACGCCCGGGCTGCACATGCATATAGAGGTGAGATTAACGGAGGCTTTCGGGGCCTCGGAACACAGATTTAGATAGAATTACTTAGGATGACCTTTTGAGTCATCACAGTTTTAAGATTAATAAAGCCTGCTAAATAAGTTGCGTGCATTTGCTGTTTATTTGTGGAGATCAATATGAGCCCATATCTGCTTCTATTTGAAAGTCCTAATTGTTTTGCTTGTCGCCTAGCATTTTACAATTTTGAGCAACCTAGGATTAGTCTATAACCATCCTAAATAGAGGTCTTAATGCCTCCAGGGCCATAGGTAAGGGACGGGTAGTGCACGCATAGGAAACGAACTAGAATCAATTAGAGCGCTTTAGGTAACAACTTAAAGATAATAATCAGGTAGCAGGAGATGATAGTCTGTGCCTGCTGGATAATATGAGTAGCACCCCCATCTTGGGGGAAGTTACGATGTATTATTATGTTGCACGGGGTGATCTTATAGGCTAAAATTTTAGGACCCCCATCCTTATTAAATAGTTTCTTCGCTATCTTAGACTAATTCGCACAATTTAAATTTGGCTGAGACCCACCGTTGTAGACTTCGAGGGGTGCCTAATACCTCCCCTTCAAGGTAATTTGAGCCCTTACTTGATCTCTAGTGATTGAAACTTGTATAATCTGAGTTATTTGCTATTGGTTCCCTAACGCACCTTAATCCGTTAGGTGGAGACTCTAATATCCAAGTCCTTTTCCCTACCCTCTCAGAAGGAGTTGTCAAATGTCGAAACCCGATTTTACGAGAAAAAGGGGATGCGACAGGCCTCCCACCGGCCCTTAGACAAATCACGTCGTGCGCGCTCAACATATGTATCGGTCGAGACGAGGCTCCTGACCCAGCTCTCGAGGTGAGAGACCATACCCTACATCCAAGCAGCAGCTACACCGAGAAAAAATATCGATAAGAAAAAATGACAAACAGAAGCTAATAATGGAGTCGTACTTACATTTCATATTTCACTTCTTGGGAAACGGCATGCTCTTAGCCGGAATCAGGTCTGAGGTCTTCACTCAGACGCACCGATCCATCCAACCTCGATCTTTGTCCTCATCTAGGCTCGAAATAAGTGCCTTGGTAGCCCGGCGCTGGAGCTTTGTTATCCCACCTCGGTAGAGTTGGGGACTATAAAACATTATAAGTGATCGAGGGTAAAAGGTAGCACGTCGATCTTGCTCACAAAAAAATCGGAGCAATATTACAATTCTCCAGAAGGAGGGGTGGATTTGTCCAAGGGTCACTTGGCTTTCTGCAGAAGTCCACGATGACTGGATCGAGGGGGGCCAGCGTCAAAGGGTATGTGTAAACACTCAAGAACCCTTCTACGTGGGTAGTGATATATTCTTCAAGAGTCGTTATCATGACTTCCTTGTTTTTAAAGTTGAAATCTTTCTTCACTTGTTTGAGAAAATTCTCGGATATAGAGCATATGTATCTCGATACTAGCTCGCATCAACCGTGGACCGACGAGGTTTTCTCTATTTTATAGTCAAAGCTAATAATACACCCCCCGGGAACGCACTCTTCAGGGCGCAGATCCACCGTTGTTTTCACGCCGGCCGACCGAGATGAGGAGGCATTTTCTTTTTGTGGCACACGAGGTAGATTATATTGGATATTGTTAACATAATAACATCTCTACCTCACACGAGGTAAGGGTAAGGTCTGCCCATAACCCGCCCTCCCAAACGAGGTAGGGGTAAGGTCTGCCCATAACCCGCCCTCCCAAACCTCATATGTGTGTGGGCTTATATTGGATGTTGTTAATATTGTATTGAGTTATTTTTAAAAAAAGTAAGGAAAACACTACAAGCTCTTAAACATGATGGAGGTAAATCCAATTTAATGTCACGACCACAAATCAATAAGGGCGTGATGGCGCCTATCGTGAAACTATGCTAGTCAACTACTAAGAGTAACATATAAAACTTTCCTTTTTAAACTCATAAGTCGGAATATTTCATTTAGGAATTCTGTTTAAAATCATAGTACAACAATAATACCACAAAAATTAAATCTCACCGCAGCCTAACACCCGAAGACAACTATCATGAGCATCTACAGGAATAAATATAATATCTAATAACATGCCTCTGCTAGTACAGTCCAGGAAACACTAGAAATATATGACTAAGAGAGGAAATAAGGATAGTTGTGGACGCCGAGTAGCTACCTCTATCCTCGATCAACTCCAAGCAAAGGAGGAATCAGCTATCGCTCAGATCTGGCCCCTGGATCAGAACAAAAAGGTGCAGGGAATAACGTGAGTACGCCAACTCAGTAAGTAACCAAAATAACTAAAAACTTGAATGTAGTGACAAGCATTGAAAAATCATAATTTTCATAAAAATAGTAATTCGGCTTTTATTAAAAAGGCACAGTGTAAACAAGAGTAAGAAAAAAATAATTTCACAATGTATTAGCCCCTCAGGCACAATGTCACTCATAAGCAAGATCTCTCAGTCACTCGTGACTCCACTACCATAATTCCATGCTCACACTAAACATTCTCACTCAACAAGTACCAGATATCCACACAACTGTTGCGGCGTGCAGCCCGATCCACCTAATATATGTTGCGGCGTGCAACCCAATCCAAATAACATATGCTGCGGCGTGCAACCCGATTCAATATATATAGTCGACTGCGCTCACTGGGGGTGTACAGACTCCGGGAGGGGCTCCTACAGCCCAAGCGCTATATTGTTGCGGCGTGCAACCCGATCCGATATATATATATATATATATATATATATATATATATNTGTTGCGGCGCGCAGCCCGATCCAGATAATATTTGTTGTGGCGTGCAGCCCGATCCATAACTATCCTCACAAACTCGGCTCTCGGCCTCACTCAGTCATCCTTTCAAGCCACTCGGGCAACTCATCTCAACTCACGGGATTGAGCCCAAAATATCTCTCAATATTCTAAATTAGTGTGATAACAGTGATAATATCAACAGATATAAAACATGGCTAAGTTCATTAATTTTCTATCAAAAATAGTGTGAGAATAGTGGGAAATTGCCCCTGAGGGTCTAAATAGGTCGGCCCAAGGCCCCAAACATGGCAGACAACCAATAATAAAATATGAGTCTAAAAAATATAGGATATCATAAGGTTTCAAATCAAATACGCGGCTTAATAGTCGCTAAGGGACAGAAAAAGTCACAATCCCCAACGGTGCACGCCCACACGCTCGTCACCTAGCATGTGCTTCACCTAATTTTTCAAAAACAATATGAAATACCGGGGTTTCATACCCTAAGGTCTAGGGTTACAATCGTTACTTACCTCAAACCGGCCCGAAAACTACTCCGCGATGCTCTTGCCCCTCGAATCGGCTCCCAAATGCTCTGAGTCTATAAAAATCAGATTACTAACATCAAAATATGCTAGGGAGACGAAACCCATTCGAAAATTATCAATATTAGGCACAAATTCCGAAATTGGCCAAACCTGACCCCCGGGGCCACGTCTTGGAATTCGATAAAAACCACAAAACTGGAATCCTCATTCTCCCACGATTCGATATATACCAAGAACATCAATATTGGACCAGAAATGCCCCTTCAATTCCTCAATCAAAGTTTCCAATTTTTTCAAAACCTAATCCCCAATTTACATACTGATTTCTCCCTTAATTTCACCCTATTTCAATCAAAAAATCACATATAAATGCATTTTAGGTTCAAATATCTTACCACAATGAAGTT
The DNA here is from genome assembly GCA_005239495.1 of Nicotiana undulata. Lineage (NCBI taxonomy): Eukaryota > Viridiplantae > Streptophyta > Magnoliopsida > Solanales > Solanaceae > Nicotiana > Nicotiana undulata. The sequence continues at coordinate 76,591 of ML254954.1, forward strand.
CTCTTGATTTCCTCCTTCAAAACCCTCTCCCAAAGCTTAATCTCGAAGAAAAATATTGAATAATAGCTCAAATTCACGAAGGCAGGTTTATATACCCTTATGTCTAGTGGTCCCGCACTTGCGGCCACTTACACGCACCTGCGGACCAGCACCTATGGTCCCAGGTGCGCACCTTCGGAAAACACTAAAATGCCAGACCTCCGCACCTGCGCTCAAGGTTCTACATCTGCGTCTTCGCAGGTGCGGCAAAAACCTCGCACCTGTGGAACTCCTCCAGTCTATCCAAAATCCGCATCTGCGACAATTCGTCCGCTCCTGTGGGCCCGCACCTGTGGTCCCCCATCCGCAGGTGCGGAAACATCAGAAACCTTCCCACCAGCAGCTTCAGCTGCAATTCCTCAACTCCAAGCATTCCGACGGCCATCTGAAATCAATCTGAGCCCCTCGGGACCCCAACCAAAAACACAAACAAGTCATAAATGATTACCCGGGCTTAGTCTAACACTCAGAACACCCAAAACAACAACCAAACTCCAATTCAACCCATGACTCAAGCCTAAGATTCCTAAAACTTTTGAAAATCACCAACGATGTCGAAACCAACCAAAACACATCCGAATGACCTGAAAATTCCAACTCTCGTAATTCCATTCCGACCCCGATAGCCTATTTTCCCTTGCCGACCGAAAATCGCCAACAACTAACTTTCGCAAATTCAAGCCTAATTCTAAACCGGACATCAAAACCACATTCCGAACGCAGTCCTAAGTCCCAAATCACCTAACGAAGCTATTCGAGACATAAAATCTACATTCAAAGATCGTTTACCAATAAGTCAACTCCTAGTTGACCTTTTAAACTATTAGGTCAATTTAAGAGACTAAGTGTCTCAATTCTCACCATGACAACTCCGAACCCAAAACAACCGACCCCAACACATCCTAAACAGACTAAACAATGCATGACAAGGCAAAAACATGAATAACGCGACTAATTCCACGGAACGACCGACCAGGTCGTTACATTCTGCCCCTCTTAAACAAACGTTCATCCTCGAACGGGTCAAGGAACATAGCTGGGGTCTCAAACAAGTGAGGATATGTCACGACCCAAATCCTAATTTAGGTCGCGATGGCGCCTAACAGCGGGGTTAGGCAAGCCGAAATAACCTTCACAAGGTGATACCCTTTCCATTCAATCAAACAAGTCAATAATTACCAGTTTAAAACAACCAACCTGATACTAGCCTTGAGTGAAGGTAAAATCATAGTAAATACAAGGCTGAAATAAAACATATACATAGATATAAATCCCAATACCCAAAATATATACCGCGTGTGTGCCAGGAACTAGTGTCACGAGTGTCATAGGCAACTACTGAACACACAATGACTACAATATACATAGGGTCTTATCCTGAATGAAATAGACAGAGGATATAACAAAAGAACTCCAGGGTGCTGCTAGGAAATCGCCGGGAAAGCATCTCACCGTGAAGTATGACCACGTTATCAATAACTAGCACCGCCATGATAATCAGACGTACCAGCCTCTGGACCTGCACAATCAAGTGTAGATAGAAAGAAAAGTGCAGCATGAGTACATATATATGAATATGTACCCAGTGAGTATCCCGTCTAACCTCGAAGAGGTAGTGACGAGAGGTCGACTCGATACTCACTAAGGTCCAGCAGTAATAAAGTAAAGCAGGATATAAGGAAAGCATTAGCCATGTAGCAGGGTACAAATAATAAGAAAATATCACAGAGTTCTCAAATAATTACTCAAACAATAGCAACTTCCCTTTTAGTTTTTCTCAAACAATCATCAAATCATAAGTCGGGAACAATACCGAGCATCCCTGCGCACCGAAGAGTAAAACATTTGGCTGGAATTAGGGGGAAGATTAGCTATGCACTACCGGGGATCGACCTGCCCGTACCAAGAGTGCATGCCGATAACGTAATCATACCAAAGAGCTATGCACTGCCGGGGATCGATCGGCTCGTACCAAGAGTGCATGCTTACCAATAACTCAACTATGCACTGCCGGGGATCGACCGACCCCTATCAAGAGTGCATGCTTACCAATAACTCAACTAAGCATTGCCGGGGATCGACCGGCCCGTACCAAGAGTGCGTCCATCAATGTAATCATATCATATCAAAATGTAACTTCGTCCATGCACTGCCGGGGATCGACCGGCCCGTACCAAGAGTGCGTCCATCAATGTAATCATATCATATCAAAATGTAACTTCGTCCATGCACTGCCGGGGATCGACCGGCCCGTACCAAGAGTGCGTCCATCAATGTAATCATATCATATCAAAATGTAACTTCGTCCATGCACTGCCGGGGATCGACCGGCCCGTACCAAGAGTGCGTCCATCAATGTAATCATATCATATCAAAATGTAACTTCGTCCATGCACTGCCGGGGATCGACCGGCCCGTACCAAGAGTGCATTCTCAAGTAAGCCCCTGTGCACTGCCGGGGATCGACCGACCCGAACCAAGAGTGCACTATATATATATATATATATATATTCGCCGTGGCATACGGCCCGCTCCCCTAAGAGTGGAAGGAATTACACGTCACTTGCGAAATGTAACTTGCAAAGCGACAGCCTACGTATACCAATTACCAATTCGCTGGGAGAGCACTGAATGAAAAACGGCCTGGATGAGAACTGGGGGGATCCTGCTCCGAGGATGAACCACTATAAGCTAGGAGAACTGGGTGAGGAGGCCTAAATGGGCGGCTGCTATTGTGCTGAAATTGCCCTTTGGAAGGAGCACCACTGAAACTGCCAGATTCATGAGGCCTCTTGGCTTCCCTCTCCTCTCGCTCCTGGAGTCAAACTGACTCACTGTCTCGAGCAATATCAACAACCTGCTCGAAGGTAGCACCTGATACTCTCTCCCTAGTCATTAAAATACGAAGCTGATAAGTGAGGCCATCCACGAACCTCCTGATCCTCTCTCTATCAGTAGGGACTAACTCGGTAGCATGATGAGCCAACTCTGAAAACCGCATCTCATACTGCGTCACTAATAGCTCTCCCTCATGCAGCTGCTCAAACTGCCTACGCTGCTCCTCCCGGTAAAACTAGGGAACATACTTCTCCAAGAAGATAGTGGAGAACTGTCACACCTCCTTTTTTCACTCCCGGCGTAAATAAAGGGGTGATAAGGGAGTTTTTCCACTTTAAGTGACATTATTCGGATTTGGGATTTATTTTAGTTTTTAGAGTCGCCATCCAGATTTTTGACGATGTTCTGGGGTGCCGTTTATTGAAATCCCAAACCGAGGAATTTTAGACTCTGTTTTAATTTGTCTGCGTCCAGAAATTCGAGTAAGGAATTCTGTTAACCCGGGAGAAGGTGTTAGGCATTTTCGAGTTTTGTGATTCTAGCACGGTCGCTTAACTATTAATATTTGGCCTAAGTTATCTGATTATTTACGTATTGTAGCCTATTGTGCATTTAGTCTTTTAACTTTTAAACCGCTTTTAATATTTATGGATTTATCTTGAAACAAGTCACCATGGCGTGCACTTGTTCTTTTGGGACACATCGTAACCGCGCCACATGAAATGCACCTGCGATTATAACATGTAATTTTATTATTGTTTTGGGTTAGAGTCAGGGACATGAGTTTCCACACCCGAGTATAGATTATATAGTGATGACTATCTTCATGACGGTAAAAATGCCTATTTGAGGCGATTCTCAATTATTCTCTAAGTTTTAAGATTTTTATCTAAAAGAGGTATTTTAACTTACGGGATGCGTTTATAAATCATTTTTTTATGTTTTATGGATTTATCTTGGGACAAGTCACGATGGCGTTAACTTGTCATTTTTGTACATGATGCAAACCGCGTCACATGAAATGCACCCGCGATTTGTGACATGTTTATTTTAATCTTCGAAGTTATGGTCGGATCACATGAAATGCACACCCGAATAGAGATTACGTATCACGACTATGCCACGGGAGCCATGCCCATAGCCATGATTGTTTTTATTTATCGCGCCTAAAACATGTTACAAAGTATTTATGGAAAAGTATAGGATTTCATACTAAACTATATGTATAAAATGCTACTTACACTAAAACCAAACAAGCGCATGCCTTCCATTTTAACTTTAAACAACAATTATCAGCACAAACATGCCACAATTGAATCAGTTTATTCCCAATAAATTACATCAATAAGAATAAATAAATGATAAGTAGTAATATTAATAATAATAAAATCTGGACATTCAGAGGATCCCCAGGATTATTTGAGGGAGCAGCTATGTCTGTCGATGCCTTGTGGAGATTGGATCGGTTCACCAAGTAAGTTCCTACTACTTTTACTGGTGCACCATCAGAGGATCCCCATGATTATTTGGACAGTTGCTATGAGGTTATTCGGAACATGGGGATCGTAAAGACCAATGGGGTTGATTTTGCTACATTCCGCCTTTGAGGTACCGCCAAGACTTGGTGGAGGGATTTCGCCAATTGGATCTTCGTCGTTGTCTTGGGCTCAATTCTCCGAGTTGTTCTTGGAGAAGTTTATACCAGTTACTCAGAGGGAGGATCTTCGGAGGCAGTTTGAGCACCTCCAGCAGGGATCTATGACTGTTACACAGTACGAGACCAGGTTTATCACTTTGTCCCGACACGCTATCGTGATAATCCCCACCGATCGAGAGAGGGTGAAGAGGTTTATTGAGGGGCTAGCTCAGCCTATTAGACTTGAGATGGACAGAGAGTCAGGTACTGATATTTCATTCTAGGAGGCGACCAATATGGCCAGGCGTATTGAGATGGTCTTGTCACAGGGCAGTGGTCAAGGGTCTGACAAGAGACCTCATCATTTCGGCCGATTCAGTGGTGCCTCATCTGGAGGCAGGGATCCTTTTGGAAGAGGTCATCCTCCTAGACCATACCAGTCGGCTCGTCACGTGTCTCGCATTGCACCACCAGCTCCTATCAATGTACCACCACTTTAAAGCTTCCAGGGTGGTTATTCGGGTCGACAAGGACAGTTTCAGGGCCAGCAGTCTCAGCAGTAGAGGTCTTGTTACTCTTGTTGTGTTCCAGGGAACATTGCTAGGTATTTCCCCCGAGCTTCTAGTAGTTCTTAGCATCCGGGTTCCCATGCTATGATTCCCGCACCAGGTGCAACCCCACCCCTTCAGCCAGCTATGGGTGGAGGTCGAGGTGCCAGAGGTGGAGGCCAGACAGTTAGAGGTGGACGACAGGCTATGAGAGGTACATGTCAGCCCGCAGTAGGTCGACCCAGAGATGTTCAGGTTGGAGGGGCTCCGCCCCGATCCTATGCTATTCCTGCCAGTCCTGAGGCTGAGGCCTCTGATGCAATTATTATAGGTATGGTTTCAGTTTGCAGCAGAGATGCTTCGGTGTTATTTGATCTGGGGTCTACATTCTCCTATGTGTCTTCATATTTTTCTCCTTATTTGATTATGTCCCGTGTTTCCCTAAGTACTCCTCTATATGTATCTATACCGGTGGGTGATTCTACTGTGGTAGATTGAGTCTACCGTTCAGGCTTAGTGGTTATTGGTGGTCTGGAGACTCATGTAGATCTCTTGATTCTTGATATGGTTGATTTTGATGTCATCTTGGGGATGGATTGGTTATCTCCCTACCATGCTATTCTGGACTGTCATGCCAAGACTGTGACCTTGGCCTTACAGTGAGCACCTCGATTGGAGTGAAGAGGGACTCCTAGTCATTCTTTCGGTAGAGTTATTTCATATATAAAGGCTCGGCGCATGGTCGAGAAGGGTTGTTTGGCCTATTTGGCATATGTTCGTGATTCTAGTGCCGAGGTTCCTTCTATAGAGTCTGTGCCCATGGTTCGTGAGTTTCCAGAGGTATTCCCTGCTGACCTGTCGGGTATGCCACCCGACAGGGATATTGATTTTTGCATTGAGTTGGCTCCGGGAACTCAGCCCATTTCAATTCCGCCATATCGTATGGCCCCGCCAGAGCTAAAAGAATTGAAGGATCAGATACATGAATTTCTTGATAAAGGCTTCATTAGGCCTAGTGTTTCCCCTTGGGGTGCCCCAATGTTGTTTGTTAAGAAGAAAGATGTCTGAATGAGGATGTGTATTGACTATCGGCAATTGAACAAAGTTACTATCAAGAATAAGTATCCTTTGCCGAGGATTGATGATTTATTCGACCAGCTTCAGGGTGCCACAGTATTTTCCAAGATTGATTTGAGATCTGGATACCATTAGTTTAGGATTAGGGCATCTGATGTCCCTAAGACAACTTTCCGCGCTCGGTACGGGCATTATGAGTTCTTGGTGATGTCATTTAGGTTGACAAATGCCCCAACTGCTTTTATGGAGTTGATGAACCTAGTGTTCAGGCCCTATTTGGACTCGTTTGTTATTTTTTTCATTGATGATATATTGATATACTCCCGCAGCCGGGAGGAGCATATGCAGCACCTTCGAGTCGTCCTCCAGACTCTGAAGGACAGTCAGTTGTATGCCAAATTTTCCAAGTGTGGTGTCGGCAGAGGGTATTCAGGTGGATCCCAAGAAGATTTCACCAGTCAGAGATTGGCCTAGACCTACCTCAGCTACAGAGATTCAAAGCTTCTTGGGCTTAGCAGGTTAGTATAGTCGGCTTGTGGAGGTCTTTTCATCTATTGCAGCCCCGATGACCATGTTGACTCAGAAGGGGGCCCAGTTCAGGTGGTCAGATATGTGTGAGGCAAGCTTTCAGAATCTCAAGACAGCCTTGACCACGACACCGGTGTTAGTTTTGCCCACATGTTCAGGGCCATATACCGTGTATTCTGATGCTTCACGGGTTGGACTTGGTGCAGTGTTGATGCAGGATGGCAAGGTTACAACCTATGCTTCTCGTCAGTTGAAGATTCATGAGAAGAACTATCCAGTTCACGATTTGCAGTTAGCAGCCATTGTTCATGCGTTGAAGATTTGGAGGCATTATTTGTATGGTATGTCGTGTGAGGTGTTCACGGACCACGAGAATTTACAGTATCTGTCCAAGAAGAAAGAGTTGAATATGAGGTAGAGAAGATGGTTAGAGTTGTTGAAATATTATGACATTACCATTCTTTATCATCCGGGAAAGGCCAATGTGGTGGCTGATGCTTTGAGCCGGAAGTCAGTCAGCATGGGTAGTCTTGCTTATATACCAGTCGGGGAGTGATCACTTGCTTTAGATGTTCAGGCCTTGGCAAATCGATTCATGAGATTGGATGTCTCAGAGACTAGCAGTGTTTTAGCTTATATTGTGACCCGTTCTTCATTGTTTGATCGTATTCGAGACCGGTGGTATGATGATCTTCATTTATGTGTTCTTAGAGATATGGTCCGGCACTGAGGTGCCAATTAGGTTACAGTTGATGATGATGAAGTCTTGAGGATGCAGGGTCGTATTTGTGTGCTTGGTGTTGATGGTATTCATGAGTTGATATTGCAGGAGGCCCATAGTTCCCGGTATTCTATTCATCCGAGCGCCGAAAAGATGTACCATGATTTGTGGAAGCATTATTGGTGGAGGAGGATGAAGAAAGACATTGTGGCATATGTAGCTCGGTGCTTGAACTGTCAGCACGTTAAGTACGAGCACCAGAGACCCGGTGGTTTGATGCAGCAGATTGAGCTTCCCGAGTGGAAGTGGGAGCGTGTTACCATGGACTTCGTACTTGGGATCCCATGGACTCAGAGGATGTTTGATGCGGTGTGGGTCATTTTGGATAGGTTGACCAAGTCATCACACTTCATTCCCGTATCAGTTTTGTATTCTTCGGAGAAGTTGGCAAAGATCTACATCAGGGAGATTGTTCGCCTGCATGGTGTGCCCGTGTCCATTATTTCCGACCTAGGTACTCAGTTTACCTCCCATTTATGGAGAGTATTTCAGTGTGAGTTGGACACACGGGTTGAGTTGAGCATAACATTCAATCCTCAAACGGAAGGGCAGTCCGAGCGTACCATTCAAATCTTGGAGGATATGTTGCGAGCATGTGCCATTGACTTTGGAGGTTCATGGGACCAGTTTTTGCCTTTAGCTGAGTTTACCTACAACAACAGCTACCAGTCGAGCATTCAGATGTCTCCTTATGAGGCGTTGTATGGTGAGCAGTGTCGGTCGCCAGTTGGGTGGTTCGAGCCGGGAGAGGCTAGATTGTTGGGGTCAGAGTTAGTTTAGGATTCCTTGGACAAGGTGAAGTTCATTCAGGATAGACTTCGTACAGCTCAGTCCAGGCAGAAGAGTTATGCAGACCGCAGAGTTCGTGATTTGGCATTTATGATAGGAGACCGGGTATTGCTTCGGATGTCGCCTACGAAGGGCGTGATGAGGTTCGGGAAGAAGGGCAAATTGAGCCCTAGGTATATGTGTCCCTTTGAGATTCTTGAGAAGGTAGGAGAGGTGGCCTACATACTTGCCTTGCCACCGAGTTTATCAGTCGTGCATCCGGTCATTCATGTATCTATGCTTCGGAAGTATATTTTTTATCCCTCTCATGTACTTGACTTCAGTAGTGTCCAATTGGACAGGGATCTGACTTACGAGGAGGAGCCGGTAGCCATATTACCCTAACAGGTTCTTCAGTTGAGATCGAAGAGTTAGCCTTCAGTTTGTGTTCAGTGGAGAGGGAAGCATGTTGAGGCAGCTACTTGGAATTCTGAGTCCAATATGCGAAGCCGATATCCCCATCTATTCCTCAAATCAGGTATCTTTCTACGTCCGTTCGAGGACGAACGTTCGTTTTAGAAGTGGAGATTGTGATGACCCAAAAGGTTACCCTGTGTATTTCTAGATAAATCTATCTTCCGAGGTCATGAGAACCTCCTTCTATCTTGCCTCGATTTGCGCGCACAGCCCGGGCGTGTAGCCGAGAAGCCGTTATGAGAAAAACTGAAAATGATATTTTTGTGTTAAAATTTTAGTAAAGTTGACTTTGGTCAATATTTTTGGTAAAATGGACCCGGACCCGTGATTTGACGGTCCCGGAGGGTCCGTAGGAAAATATGGGACTTGGGCGTGTGCCCGGAATGGAATTCCAAGGTCCCAAGTCCGAGAAAGGAATTTTTAAAGAAAATTATTTTCTAAAAAATATAAAGGTTTTTGAAAATGAAATTCTATGTGAAACCTGTGGTATCGGATCCGTATCTTGGTTCCGGATCCCGGTACAGGCTTGATATGTTTTATGTGTGTTATCTACGAAGTTTGGTAAGAAACGGACTTTCTTTGATGTGATTCAGATAAAAAAACTGCAAAATGGGAAGTTTTGAAAATTTTGAGATTCTTCATGGATTTTGAGGTTTAATTTGTTGTTTTTGATGTTATTTTGGTGATTTGATTACACGAATAAGTCAGTAGGATTTTTTCGAGGTTGTGTGCACATTTGGTTTGGAGTTCCGACGGCTCGGGTTAGTTTCGGGTAGGTCCCGGGGTGTTTTTAGGCTTAAAACAGGGGTGTTTCAGGTTCAGAGAAGTGCAGATCTCTGAACCCGCCCGTGCGGTCCGCGGAGGGACTTCGCGGCCGCGGTTGATTTTGTGCGGTCCGCGGAAGGGCCTTCGCGGCCGCAGTCGATTATGTGCGGTCCGCGGAAGGGCCTTCGCGGCCGCGGTCCCTTTTGTGCGGTTCGCAGTAGGGGCCTGAGGGGGGTATATTTGTCACGACCCAAATTTCCCTCTGTTGGGTATCGTGATGGCACCTAGTCTTAAGGACTAGGTAAGCCTAAAATTTAATCACAATAACAATAATAAAAGAACTATAACAGTCTCGATATAGAAATCTTGCTAGAGATTACAATTTCCCAAAACCCGGTAAATACAAGTCATAAGCTCTACGAAATCTTTCTACAGAATCTAAATACAACTGTCTAGAAATAAGTAAGTACAGTTCAAATAAACATGAAGGTGACTCCAAAGCCTGCGAACGCAGCAGCAAGTTCACCTTGAGTCTCCTCGTCAATGAACCCGCACAGCTACTAACAATAGATACCTGGATCTGCACACAAGATTGCGCAGAAGTGTAGTATGAGCACACCACAGCGGTGCCCAGTAAGTATCAAGACTAACCTCGATGGAGTAGTGACGAGGACTAGTCAAGACACCACTGGTCTATCAAGTAAAAGGCATAAATATAAGAATGACCGAAACATAATATCAATCTAAAGATTTTCCGATATAACTAACGGTACGATAGAATAGTACGGAATAAAACTCAGCAATTACGATCAACGGACATCATAATAGAAATACGCAAAGAGAATGGAAACAATGCAAGAAAAATGTCAGGAATCACAACCCAATAAAACACTAGCAACTCAGCACTGCATCAATTTATTCACATCATGCCTTAGCCAATAAACTCAATAAAGCTGGTCAAACCTTCGAGTGAAAACCTTTAAGTCGTGAGTTTATTTCGAAATCTTTAAAGATATAATCATTTCGGAATAGAGAAATTTCTTCTTTGATTCATACTTTCTATGAATGTATATTTATATATATTTTTATAAAGAGAAATCTTTAAAGCATATTCTCTTAAAAATACGTGGCGTTCAAATATACTTTCCCAAATACTGCTCTTTCAAATATCATTTTCTGCAAGACAAATACTTTTCAAATGTACTTTTGAACTAGAAGTCCTTCAGACATAACTTTTTCCTGGAGATAATTGCC
>ML254954.1:87618-99432 GCA_005239495.1 Nicotiana undulata
ATATATATATATATATATATATCTTTCGCTCCAAATCTCCTCAATGATAAAACCATCGGAACTCAGTCCGTAACTCAGAATTTGTCATGCAATGCAGTACAAGGGGAAAGATCCCGAAATCTCGTCGGTGATCCCAATTTAAATATGCGATGCAGTACAGGGGGAAAGCTCCCTGATCTCAGTCCGTAGTCCCAATTTAAATATGCAATGCAGTACAGGGGGAAAGCTACTGGATCTCAGTCCGTAGTCCCAATTTAAATATGCTATGCAGTACAGGGGGAAAGCTCCCAGAATCTCGTCCGTAGTCACAATTTAAATATGCAATACATCCACTGAAGAGAACACCCAGAATGCGACAAAACAACATACATTGCCACAACAGGAAAAAAAGCAACAAAGACCGAATGCAAGGTGCGATGAGCAAATCAATACAAAGACTTGAATCACAAGAATGGAAAAAACTCACTAATAAGATGTAGCCACTAAAAGGAATGCCAAGCACAAGGAGGACAACATAACGAGGGGAAAAAAGGCAAATATAGCAACGATTCTATATATTCAAGTTCACAACCAAAGAAACCAAATCATCTCGGCAAGGGAATCAACTATAACCAATCTCACTTAGACAATTAGCTTCACCGAATAAACTCAGCTTGAACGAATGCTCAACAGATAGGCAACACCCAAGAACTATCATCGACATGGACGGTCATCAACTAAACTCAAGTATCACTTAATGGGAAATCATTTAAATCACCATGTATGACTCACGGGCATGATTGACACCAACGTATAGATATTCCAATTACTGTTAAATAATTATAGGGCGAGATCATACTTGTTTTAGTCAAATAAGCAGTGTATGAAGGAAGATATAGCATAACGGTAGGAAAGCCAAAGTCTACATTTAAGTCCATTAAGAACAAATAAGAATCAAAGGAAACGCTAAGAAATTAACTTCTAATTTGGGCAGGAAGATATGAAACTAGAATTCAAGGATTCAAATTCATACGCGAGCAATGTCCTTGAATTCTAGACCGTCTTTAGCTACCGAGATCCACAGTTTCCTCGTTTTGGCTGGGTATTATCGCCGTTTTGTGGAGGGATTTTCATCCATTTCAGCGCCCATGACTAGACTGACCCAGAAAGGTGCACCTTTTATATGGACTGAGGAGTGCGAGGAGAGATTTCAGAAGCTCAAGACAGACCTGAATACAGCTCCAGTGTTAGTATTACCCACAGGTTCAGGGTCCTATACAGTCTATTGTGATGCTTCGGGGATTGGCCTAGGAGCAATGTTGATGCAGGACGATAGAGTGATTGCCTACGCGTCCAGACAGTTGAAGGTGCATGATAAAAGCTACCTTGTTCATGATCTCGAGTTGGCAGCGATTGTTCACACCCTGAAGATATGGCGTCATTATTTATACGGTGTTCCATGTAAGATATTCACGGATCACCGGAGTTTGCATCACATATTCAGGCAGAAGGATCTTAATTTGCGCCAGCATAGGTGGTTGCAGCTACTCAAGGATTAAAATATCACTATATTATACCACTCGGGAAAGGCCAATGTGGTGGCCGACACCTTGAGTCGTCGGGCGGGGAGTTTGGGTTTGGCATATCTTCGTGCAGCTGAGAGACCCTTAGCCTTGGATGTTCAGTCCTTAGCCAGTCAGTTTGTGAGATTGGATCTTTCTGAGCCTCGTCGGGTAATTGCTTATGTTGTTGCTCGATCTTCTCTTTATGACCGCATTCGGGAGCGCCAGTATGATGATCCCAACCTTCAGGCTCTTCAGGATAGAGTTCGGTAGCGTGATTCCAGGGATGTGACCATATGTGATGATGGTGTGATGAGTATGCAGGGTCGTATTTGTGTGCCAACATAGATGGGCTTCGGGAGTTGATTCTTGAGGAGGCCCATAGCTCACGGTATTCCATTCATCCGGATACCGCGAAGATGTACCACGATCTGAGACAACACTATTGGTGGCGAATGATGAAGAAGGATATAGCAGAGTTTGTAGCCAAGTGTCTCAATTGTCAGCAAGTCAAATGTGAGCATCAGAGACCGGGGGGATTACTTCAGCAGATTAAGCTTCCCGAGTGGAAGTGGGAGCGGATCACCATGGACTTTGTGGTTGGACTTCCTCGGACCTTGGGGAAGCATGGTGCTATTTGGGTGATTGTTGACCGGCTGACCAAAATAGCCCATTTCATTCTAGTGTTGACTACATATTCTTCTGAGAGGTTGGCCCTGATCTACATTTGGGAGATAGTCCGGTTGTACGGTGTGCCGGTGTCTATTATAACAAATCGAGGTCCTCAGTTCACCTCGCACTTCTAGAGAGCCTTGCGTAGTGAGTTGGGTACCCAAATAGATCTCAACACAGCATTTCACCCTCAGACAGACGGACAGTCCGAGCGCACGATTCAGATTCTCGAGGATATGCTCCAAGCATGTGTGATGGATTTTGGAGGGTCACGGGATCGATACTTGCCTCTTGCAGAGTTTTCTTATAATAAAAGCTACCAATACAGCATTCAGATGGTGCCGTATTAGGCTTTGTATGGTAGGCGGTGCAGGTCTCCAGTAGGATGGTTTGAGCTAGGCGAGGCCCGATTGTTGGGTACATACTTGGTTCAGGATGCCCTGGACAAGGTGAAGGTGATCCAGGAGAGACTTTGCACAGCTCAGTCCAGGAAGAAGAGTTATGTGGACCGGAAGGTTAGTGACTTGGCATTTATGGCTGGTGATTGGGTTTTGCTTCGGGTATCTCCTATGAAGGGCGTCATGAGATTTGGGAAAAGGGGAAGCTGAGTCCGAGGTTCATTAGCCCTTTTGAGGTGTTGCAGCGGGTTGGGGAGTTTGCTTATGAGTTGGCCCTGCCTCCCAATCTAGCAGGAGTTCATTCGGTATTCCACGTTTCCATGCTCCGGAAGTATCACGGTGATCCGACCCATGTTTTGGATTTCAGCTCAGTCCAATTGAACAAGGATTTATCATATGTGGAGGAGCCTGTTGCTATATTAGACAGGCAGGTCGGGAAGCTCAGATTGAATAAGATTGCCTCAGTCAAGGTTCAGTGGAGGGGTCATCCGGATGAGGAGGCGACTTGGGAGACCGAGCAGGATATGCCGAGTCAGTACCCTCACCTTTCCACAGCTTCAGGTATGTTTCTATACTCGTTCGAGGACGAACAAATTTCTTAAGAGAGGGAGAATGTAATGACCAGGTCGGTCGTTTTGAGAGTTAGCGCCCCGATCCCCTAATAACTGCTTCTCCCATGTCTATTTATGTTATTGAAACTTGTCGGAGCGTTGGGTGGTAAAATCCGGAGTGATTTTGGACACTTAGTCCTTAAATGTGGATTTTTGCTTTTGAAATCAGAACACATCTAGAACTGCATGAAGACGGATCCGCAATGGAATTCTATAGACTCCGTTAGCTCCGTTGGGTGATTTCGGGGTTAGGAGCGTGTTAGGAATATGTTTTTGAGGTCGGTTGTAGATTTAGGCTTGAATTGGCTAAAGTTGGAATTTTTGGCGATTTCGGCCGATAGGTGAGGTTTTGATATCGGACTCAGAAGGGAATTCTGAAAGCGACAGCAAGTCCGTAATGTCATTTATGACCTGTGTGCAAAATTTGAGGTCATTCGGATGAGTTTAGACGTGTTTCGGCATCGGATGTGAATTCTAGAAATTTCATAAGTTCTTAGGCTTGAATCTATGCATATTTGATGATTTTGATGTTATGAGATGTGTTTCTAAGGCTCGACCAAGTTTGAATGAGGTATTTAGGTTGGTTAGTGGTTTCGGTTGAGGTCCCGGGGGCCTCAGGTGTGTTTTGAATGCCAAAACGGGCATATTTTCGCCTAAGTTTATTGTTGGTTTTGTTGGTTTTACAGCAGCAGGTATTTGTTCTCCGCGATAACAACAGCAAGCCCGTGATCGCGCAGAGTTAAATGGAGGCTGTCAGAAAATGTTCTCCGCGATCGCAGTGTATTGGGAAGTTGGCCTCCGCGATCGCATGTCTTAGGTCGCGATCGCATAGTAGATCTTAGGTCTGAAGAAAGGGTCAACGTTTGTTCTTCGCGGTCGCGTGGCCCCTAACGCGATCGCATAGACTTGAGGGCAGGGGGTCCGCGATCGCAGACCTATGGACGCGAAAGCGGTGAAGGATTTACAGGCGTGTGTCCCTTAACTCTCCGCGATCGCGACTAATGGTACGCGATCGCATAAGGCAACATATGGGCAGTCTTTTAAGACCCAATTCCGAGGGTTATGTTATTTTCACCATTCTTTATTATGAGAGCTCGGGAGAGGCAATTTTTGAGGACTTTTGCACCTGGGCGATTTGGGTAAGTGATTTCTAACCTATTTAGATCAAATCCCATGATTCCAATCTTAAATTCAGGCTTAAATTTCGAATTTTGTGGGTAGAAAATGGGAAAAATGGGAAAAACATCATAGACCAAATTATTGAGTTTTGATTGGGTGTTTCACCTCCGATTTGAGAGATTTTTATATGGTTAGACTCGTGAGTGAACGATGTCCAGAAAATATAATTTTTACCCGATTCCGAGACGTGGGCCCAGGGGACTTTTTGAGAGAATTTCCTAATTTCGCGTATTAGCTTCAACTTTATTAGCTATTTTGTTCCCCTGAAGTGATATTTACATTATGCAATCGAATTGAATAGATTTGGACCACCCGTAGTCGGATACTCGTGGCAAGAGCGTGGTATTGAGTTGATTAGCACAGTCAAGGTAAGTGGCTTGCCTAACTCTGTGTTGGAGATTTCCCTTAGGCATTTTATACTGATTTTTACTATGTCGACGCCGTATACGTGAGGTAACGAGTGCGTACACGGGTCATGGTTGCAAAATCCCCGTTTTTTTTCCCATGATATAACTCATTTCATTCCTATATTACTGCTTCATGTTACAACTGATTAGTTAGCGTAGGAATGAGCATGCCTACCTGTTATAACTTGAATTCCCCGTACTTGCTACTATTTGCGCCATGCTTAGGTAGTTTTACCTTATTATTGCCTACTGTTTTCTTGAATTGCTTAATTAAGTCGTATCCGATAGGATTCTGCATCTCATATTTAAATTGGGACTACGAACCGAGATCCGGGAGCTTTTCCCCTATACTGCATTGCAGATTTAAATTGAGACTACGGACTGAGATTCAGGAGCTTTCCCCCTGTAATGCATTGCATATTTCCTGTTGAGATATATGTTGTGCTGAGCCGAGGGCTTTTCTTTACTAATTCTTCCAGTTTTCCTTTAAACTCTGCTTATTTTAGCTATTTATATGTCATTGTTCAAACTTATAACTGTCTTATTTTCAAACTCAGTAGAGCCTTAACCTGACCTCATCACTACTTGACTGGGGTTAGGCTTGGCACTTACGGAGTACCGAATGTGGAGTACTCACGCCCTTTCCTGCGCATGTTTTCCCCATGTGCAGATCCAGGTACCGGTACGCAGCGTTTTGGCTAGGTACAACACTTGCTCAGGAGACCGCGAGGTATCCGCAGAATATCACGTGTCCCCATCTACTCTACTATAGGCATAGGAGATAGACATATACACAATTTCCTTATTCTGTTGTATAGAGCTATAGTTGTATAAAGCTTGTGACTTGGTGATATTTCGGGTTTTGGGAGGGTGAAAGCTGTAAATGCCGAGCGGTTTAAGTTTTATAGTTATTTCTACGTCTTTACAGTTTATTTATGTGTTGTCTTATTTTTCCGCATATTTTAGGCTTACCTAGTCATAGGGACTAGGTGCCGTCACGAGCCCGTTCGGAGGCTTAATTCGGGTCGTGACAAGACGTCTTCGTACCGATCCGTAAGACTCTACTAAACCTGCTCAGGACCGTTGAGTCCTATGTAACAGAGTGCTCTGATACCAACTTGTCACGACCCAAAATCAATAAGGGTCGTGATGTCGCCTGTCGTGAAACTAGGCCAGCAAACTACTAAGAGTAACATATAAAACTTTCCTTTTTAAAATCATAAGTCGGACTATTTCATTTAGGAATTCTGTTTATAAACATAGTACATCAATAATACCACAAAAATAAAATCTAATCACATCCCAACACACAGAGACAACTGTCATGAGCATCTACAGGGATAAACACGATATATAATAACATGCTGTTACGACCTGGAAATCCCACCTTCCAGGCCGTGACTGTGTCTAATGTTGAACCCGCTAGACAAGCCAACGTACACAACTTTATTACCCTGATAACACAACGTAACAGTATTTAAAACTATTAACCTTCAAACATTATCTGAAATAACTCGAATTCATTAACGTTCAATCTTTACCGAAAACATCCCACACCATTAACTTTAAAATCTTTAATGAACATCACGAATCACTTCAAAATTTCTCACGACAGAAGAGTAATAATATTTCAAAAACGCATAATAAAATGTAAAAAGGCATAACATCGTAATATCCCAAAACCGGGGTGTCACAACCCCACGGACTATCTAAACTGAATGCTAAATACAGGGTTTGAAAAGAAATATGTATATAATTGTCTTGGAACTGGAAGAAAGAGGTAAGACAATAAGGAATCCAAAAGCAGGAGAGACACCAAGGCCCACGAACGCCAGCGGGTATACCTTGAAGGTCTGGGTGGACTAAAGGTGACTCCCTCAATGCGGTCCACTGGGTCCAGATGCGAAATCTGCACAACATTAAGAAGTGCAGTGTAGCATCAGTACAACCGACCCCATGTACTGAGTAAGTGCCGAGCCTAACCTCAGCCGAAGTAGTGGCGAGGTTATACTTGACAATAACGATAACCTGTCCTATTCTACAGCAGGTAACAGGAAATAGCACAAGGCAGGGATAAGCAAGCAAGTAAGGGATACGGGAGCATTAAAGAGGGGACAAACGAAATGATGCAGTCACATTGACAGATAGAAGTGATCCAGGGGATCAATTCAACATAATCGACAACGAAACCAGTATAATTATCAGAAAAGTAAACAACGGCACGGCATCACCCTTCGTGCTTTTACCCTCTTCCTCACAATGCAATGTAATCAAATATCATGGCACGGCATCACCCTTCGTGCGTTTACTCTCTTCCTCACCATGCAGTGTACAATGAATCGTGGCACGACATTTACCTTCGTGCTTATAATCAATAAAATCATGGCACGACATCACCCTTCGTGCTTTACACTCTTCCTCACTATGCAATGTAAACAAATATCATGGCACGACATCACCCTTCGTGCTTTACACTCTTCCTCACTATGCAATGTAAACATATGTCATGGCACGGCATCACCATTCGTGCATTACACTCTTCCTCACCAAACAATAACAGATGTAATGGCAAGGAGTACAACATAGTGAAAATAAGCAGTTCCAAAACACCCAGCGAGGGGAAAACATCAATTCAATAACTCAATAAATGCCCGACAAGGGTCTCAGCTATAACCAATCACTTCGATCGTATCCTCTACATTTGGATTATCAATCATATCAACACTTTCTCGAGCTCAACAGTCAATACTTCCAACAAGAATAGATTACCAAGTAAGGATAATCTCATAATATATTAAACATGGGAGAAATACTACAATTTCTATCAAAATAGACTCACGAGCATGCTTGACACACATTGCATAGGTACTCGTCACCTCACCTATGCAATGAACATGATAATCACTTAACACATAGCAATTAATACCTATTCCCTCACCGAAGTTAGGCAAGACACTTACCTCGGTCTAAAGTATAGCAATCAACCCTTTACCGGAAATCCCACCTTCCAGGCCGTGACTGTGTCTAATGTTGAACCCGCTAGACAAGCCAACGTACACTACATTATTACCCTGATAACACAACGTAACAGTATTTAAAACTATAAACCTTCAACCATTATCTGAAATAACTCGAATTCATTAACGTTCAATCTTTACCGAAAACATCCCACACCATTAACTTTCAAATCTTTAATGAACATCACGAATCACTTCAAAAGTTATCAAAGGCAGAAGAGTAATAATATTTCAAAAACGCATAATGAAATGTAAAAAGGCATAACATCGTAAAATCCCAAAACCGGGGTGTCACAACCCCACAGACTATCTAAACTGAATGCTAAATACAGGGTCTGAAAAGAAATATGTATATAATTGTCTTGGAACTGGAAGAAAGAGGTAAGACAATGAGGAATCCAAACGCAGGAGAGACACCAAGGCCCACGAACGCCAGCGGGTATACCTTGAATCTCTGGGTGGACTGAAGGTGACTCCCTCAATGCGGTCCACTGGGTCCGGATGCGTAATCTGCACAACATTNGCACAAAGCAGGGATAAGCAAGCAAGTAAGGGATACGGGAGCAATAAAGAGGGGACAAGCGAAATGATGCAGTCACATTGACAGATAGAAGTGATCCAGGGGAGCAATTCAACATAATCGACAACGAAACCAGTATAATTATCAGAAAAGTAAACAATGGCATGGCATCACCCTTCGTGCTTTTACCCTCTTCCTCACAATGCAATGTAATCAAATATCATGGCACGGCATCACCCTTCGTGCTTTTACTCTCTTCCTCACAATGCAATGTACAATGAATCGTGGCACGACATTTACCTTCGTGCTTATAATCAATAAAATCATGGCACGACATCACCCTTCGTGCTTTACACTCTTCCTCACTATGCAATGTAAACAAATATCATGGCATGCCATCACCCTTCGTGCTTTACACTCTTCCTCACTATGCAATGTAAACAAATATCATGGCATGCCATCACCCTTCGTGCTTTACACTCTTCCTCACTATGCAATGTAAACATATGTCATGGCACGGCATCACCCTTCGTGCATTACACTCTTCCTCACAAAACAATAACAGATGTAATGGCAAGGAGTACAGCATAGTGGAAATAAGCAGTTCCAAAACACCCAGCAAGGGGAAAATATCAATTCAACAACTCAATAAATGCCCGGCAAGGGTCTCAGCTATAACCAATCACTTCGATCGTATCCTCTACATTTGGATTATCAATCATATCAACACTTTCTCGAACTCTACAGTCAATACTTCCAACAAGAATAGATTACCAAGTAAGGACAATCTCATAATGTATTAAACATGGGAGAAATACT
This sequence comes from Nicotiana undulata, assembly GCA_005239495.1. Taxonomy (NCBI): domain Eukaryota; kingdom Viridiplantae; phylum Streptophyta; class Magnoliopsida; order Solanales; family Solanaceae; genus Nicotiana; species Nicotiana undulata. The sequence continues at coordinate 96,783 of ML254954.1, forward strand.
ACAATTTCTATCAAAATAGACTCACGGGCATGCTTGACACACATTGCATAGGTACTCGTCACCTCACCTATGCAATGAACATGATAATCACTTAACACATAGCAATTAATACCTATTCCCTCACCGAAGTTAGGCAAGACACTTACCTCGGTCTAAAGTATAGCAATCAACCCTCTACCGAAAATCCCACCTTCCAGGCCGTGACTGTGTCTAATGTTGAACCCGCTAGACAAGCCAACGTACACAGCATTATTACCCTGATAACACAACGTAACAGTATTTAAAACTATTAACCTTCAAACATTATCTGAAATAACTCGAATTCATTAACGTTCAATCTTTACCGAAAACATCCCACACCATTACCTTTCAAATCTTTAATGAACATCACGAATCACTTCAAAAGTTCTCACGGCAGAAGAGTAATAATATTTCAAAAATGCATAATGAAATGTAAAAAGGCATAACATCGTAAAATCCCAAAACCGGGGTGTCACAACCCCACGGACTAGCTAAACTGAATGCTAAATACAAGGTCTGAAAAGAAATATGTATATAATTGTCTTGGAACTGGAAGAAAGAGGTAAGACAATCAGGAATTCAAAAGCAGGAGAGACACCAAGGCCCACGAACGCCAGCGGGTATACCTTGAAGCTCTGGGTGGACTGAAGGTGACTCCCTCAATGCGGTCCACTGGGTCCGGATGCGAAATCTGCACAACATTAAGAAGTGCAGTGTAGCATCAGTATAACCGACCCCATGTACTGAGTAAGTGCCGAGCCTAACCTTAGCCGAAGTAGTGACGAGGCTAGACTAGACAATAACGATAACCTGTCTTATTCTATAGCAGGTAACAGGAAATAGCATAAGGCAGGGATAAGCAGGCAAGTAAGGGATACGGGAGCAGTAAAGAGGGGACAAGCGAAATGATGCAGTCACATTGACAGATAGAAGTGATCCAGGGGAGCAATTCAACATAATCGACAACAAAACCAGTATAATTATCAGAAAAGTAAACAATGGCACGGCATCACCCTTCGTGCTTTTACCCTCTTCCTCACAATGCAATGCACAATGAATCATGGCACGGCATTTACCTTCGTGCTTATAATCAATAAAATCATGGCACGGCATCACCCTTCGTGCTTTAAACTCTTCCTCACTATGCAATCTAAACAAATATCATGGCACGACATCACCCTTCGTGCTTTACACTCTTCCTCACTATGCAATGTAAACATATGTCATGGCACGACATCACCCTTCGTGCATTACACTCTTCCTCACCAAACGATAACAGATGTAATGGCAAGGAGTACAACATAGTGGAAATAAGCAGTTCCAAAACTCCCAGCAAGGGGAAAACATCAATTCAATAACTCAATAAATGCCCGGCAAGGGTCTCAGCTATAACCAATCACTTCGATCGTATCCTCTACATTTGGATTATCAATCATATCAACACTTTCTCGAACTCAACAGTTAATACTTCCAACAAGAATAGATTACCAAGTAAGGACAATCTCATAATATACTAAACATGGGAGAAATACTACAATTTCTATCAAAATAGACTCACGGACATGCTTGACACATATTGCATAGGTACTCGTCACCTCACCTATGCAATGAACATGATAATCACTTAACACATAGAAATTAATACCTATTCCCTCACCGAAGTTAGGCAAGACACTTACCTCGGTCCAAAGTATAGCAATCAACCCTCTACGACCGCTTTTCCTTTATAATCCGACTCTGAAACAACGTTATCTATGCATAATTAATTCAATAATATCAATAAAGACTCAAGAATGTAATCCCATAGCCTAGGTGTTCATTCTCTAGCATTCTTCCAAAAATATCAAAATTCGGCCCCGGGCCCACATGGTCTAAACTCGAGGTTCGGAAAAAAACCCAATCACCCATAACCCCACGAGTTCAAATATATGATTAGTTCTAAGATCCGACCCCAAATTGAGGTTGAATCATCCAATTTTCCCAAAAACCTAACACTACCCAAAAACCCAATTTCTACCTTAATTTTATGATTTTAGGCCTAGTTTTCTAGTGATTTAGGAAGAAAAGGGGAAGAAATAGAAGTTGAAATCACTTACCCAAAGGTTTATTGAAGGTTCCTAGCTTGGGGGTCGACCATGGAGTTTTGAGAAGGAGAGAAGGGTGCAAAATAAAGAAATCCCGTAATGATATTCTGTTTTGGGTATTTTAATAACTGGGCAGAAATTACCCTTCGCGAACGCGGCCTCGGCTAGTACAGTCCAGGAAACACTAGAATTCTATGAATAAGAGAGGAAAGAAGGACAGTTGTGGACGCCAAGCAGCTACCTCTATCATCTATGAACTCCGAGCAAAGGAGGAATCAGCTATCGCTCAGATCTGGAACCTGGATCTGCACTTAATGGAGCAGGGAGTAACGTGAGTACGCCAACTCAGTAAGTAACCAAAATAACTGTAACAACCCGGTCCATCATTACGCGGTATACGCATCTATTCCCTTATTTCTGTATTGTATTAGCTCGGTTAGACTGTTCATGAAGTGTTGGGGTTGGTTGGTTCAGGTTCGGAGTGTAAATAGAGTGGATTGAGACACTTAGTCTCTAACAAGAGCTTTAGAGTTGGAAAAGTCAAC
>ML254955.1:0-12882 GCA_005239495.1 Nicotiana undulata
TTTCAAAAACTAGCCGTTTGGCATGTTTAAAAAATAGCCATTTGGCCCCCAAACTTTGTTTTAGCCCCAAACTTTTTATAATTACACTTTTTCTCTATTCTCAACTATAAATACCCTCTCATTCTTTCATTTTTACTCACAAAATCATCAATCTCCATCAATCTCTCTCTACTCAAATTCTCAATTCAAGTTAAATCATGCCCGGTGGTTCTAGAATTACCCCATTTGTTCGGGAACACTATAATTTGGTAGAAGAAAATGAAGAAACTTACACGATATCGTGCAAGCACTGTGATTTCGTCTTCACTCGGCGAAAGGTGGAGGGCACGAGCTCTTTAAGGAGGCATTTAATCAAGTCTTGTCAAGCGCGTCCTCAAGACATTCGTATCTAATATTTTAAGTTTAATTCAAACTTGTGTTATTTTAATTTTATTAGACTTATTATGCTTAATGTTGTAGTTTGTTAAATTAATTTGATGTACTATTAATTTATTATGCAATGTTAGTGCAAGTTTGAAGTACTATTATTATTAATTTGAAGAAACTTACTATTTTTTGTGTTTAAATATGAATTACAAGATTTATATCACAAGATTTATAAGAAATTGCCTTACATAAAATAATAATAAAAAAAGTCCGGACCCGTTTAAGCCCGTTTGGCCTGCGAGCCTGGCCCACTTAGCCCGGGCCCCATGTGGCTTAGGCCCGTAGGGGCCGGTTCCATACATTTAGCCCGTTTGGTCCGGGACCGTTTAGCCCAAGCCCGCATAACCCGGACCCGTTTAGTCCGGCCCACTTGGCCCGTTTGGCCCCGGCCCGGACCACTTGCCACCCTTAGATGGTGATGGCTCGTGCCAATATTTATTTGCTTTGACATAAAAATGTAGAAAGAAAAGATTAAATAATGCAAGGGCCGAACATGACATGCATTATCATTTTCTGTACAAATGTCATAACTGTTAAGCTTAACGCAAAGAGTTTTATCTACTATATATTTGTGCAAAATAGTACATTCTCTAATATCATTCTAATACTATAGACATAATACCCTAGAAAATGTTTTCTTTTGCAAATACATGACAAGCACATTTGATTTCATCGTTAGTAAGAGCAATCAATTAACGAAAGTTTTGTTATATTCTTCATATTACATTCACAAATAATTTTGGCAGCAGAATTTTTTGACACATTTTAACTACTTTATCACATGCATTACATATGCATGTGTATTATATATCTAGACTCTCCTAACCTAGTATTGCTCGTTATGTATTCTTTTGGAATAATACAATTCCACTGGTGGTACAATTTGTTAAATTCAAAACCCTTTATCAGCTTTCTCAACATATGCTTCTTCTTTTTTCTAGAGGTTATTATACTATTTTTCAAATTCATCATATACATGAGCTTTTGCTCCCTTCACTTTATCTTCTAAATTAAACTGCCAAGTTTTTCATTCTTCTTTCACATTTGACCTTTTCTTGTTCACAGAAATTTCTTCATATTCATTTTTATTAGTCTATTCAAGTTAGGACTCACATTATCTTCAAATGTCGATGTAGCTATTCAAGAAATATAAGAAACTCAAATAGCTTACTAAGATAGTTTTTTTTTTTTTTTTTTTTTTTGGGACAAAAGCTTGCTAGGATAAGAACTAAAAAGAGGTGAATTACACTTAAACATCCTCTTATTCTGACCGGTGGCGGAGCCAGAATTTTCCCTGAACAAAATAAGCATATGATGAAAAAATTAAGGGGAGCCAACATATAATATATACACATAAAAACAAAATATTTAACCTATTTATACGGTATAATTTCTCAACGAAAGAGTGTCATTTGACTCCCCTTGCCAATGAGTGGCTTCGCCACTGATACTGACTGAAAGATGGATAAAGAGGAAAACTTATTATTTTCCTATAACGAAATAAGTGACAATACTTGATTCAAAGAGAAGTGTAAAAGTAATGTGAATGTAGAAAGTAGTAGCCACGATAAGAGTCTAATTCAACTAATATTATTTTAAACTTCCGGTGTCTAAGCCTTTCACTTGACTTATTGACTTTGTTTGTCTATGCATATGAAGAACTTGAGACATAAGTTCAATACATATTTGTTTAGAATCAATGGATCATCCTTTTAAATTTGAAACAGGACTTTAATCGACTAAAATGTTATAAAAGGGAAACAGAAACACCTAATAGATGCTTGAGGGATTACTTTAATCTAAACACATTAGATTTAGCGAAAAACGAACTTGTTTTTCATGAAGTGAAAGTAAAAACGGATTGAACCGTAACTGAAATTACTGGTCGGTGGTGATTGTCACAGTGTGTTAGAGCAACCACAATTCCATAGTCTAACCCCATATTTGGATTGTGAGAGAGTGCGTGTAAAAATACTGCTTAGAGTCATCTTTTAGTGTACACATTAAATAATTCCAACGTACTATTAAACACAAGTTCTTTCGGTATATTTTTTAAACTAAGATAATTAATTTATCTAAAATTAATTGATTTTAATTTCATGATCATAAATATATAATCTAGATAGAAAACTATAATTAAACTCATTAGTCAACATTCCTGTGATTTTTTTATTCTTAATTTATTCTTAAATCTTCTGAATGGTATAGGTGTTATCATTAAAAATTGAGAGAAAAATAATTTAAAAATTATACGAATTGCTCGCATAGGCGACATGACCTCATTAACAAGCTTCATTTACCTCTAACAACTAAAAGTGGTTGTATAGACACTCAGATCACAATTGATAGCAAAAATAGAGAAAATTCAATGTTTAAAAGGCAAAAAATTAAATAATGCACAAAGGAGAACCTTAATATTTAATTTAATAATATTAATCGTCCAGCCCATACCCTTTCGCACCCTAAACCCTAATAATTCCAACTCATTTCTTCTCCTCTCTCTCTTGACCCCTTTCCCATTTCTCTTTTTTCTTCTTTCAACCATGACCATTCTCCTTCTTTATTATGCATCTAAAATCAGGGGGGAAAAACGTTCATCCCTCTAAATCGATGAAAAATGAATTGAATTTGACAATGACAGAATATTTGGATTTTGCTTTCTATTGGTAATGGAGATATTTGTGTTAGGATTTTGCCCTGAATCTCTAATTCTATTAGGACTTTTTTTTCTTGAAGGAATGGAAAAAGACTCCTAAAAGGATTAAATCTCCTTATATGTCTTATCCTTTGCTTGGAAGACAAGTTTTGCACATCTATAAATTAAGGATCTCTACTTCTCACAAAACGAACAACAAAAGCATCCACAATGTAGTCATTAAAGAGTTTTGTTTAGGGGGAGATTTTTCTCTCGATAGTTTTCTTTCTTTTATATTAGTTTTATCATATGTAGATCAATTGATCAAACAATTATAACTATTATGCTTAGTTTAGTATATTTTTCTTTTGTCGTCATGATTTATCGTTCATCAAGTTTTGTATTGTTAGTTTCCGCATGCACCATGTTATTTTGATCCCAACAAGTGGTATCAGAGCCAATGGTTCAGAGTCAATGGTTGAACGAGGTTGAATACAGATTCAATGCGTGTTTAGATCAAGACAATAATGAAGATTTATTCAACATGCTACATGTGGAGATAAATTTACAATCACAATTGTATTCAAAACGCCTACTGCTGCATCTTTATTGGAATAAAACTCTTTCCAACCCATATTTTGGCCGCTTTTAACCAATGTCAGTTTTAAGTCATGCCTATTTGCAACGCATGAGTTCCAATGCCAGTTTTAACTCACGCTTATTTTTAATGCATGAGCTTCTTTTTAACCCATGTTTATTCTTAACACATGGACTCCTTTTAACCCATACTTGGGCTTCTTTTAACCAATACCAAGATTTTCAACCTAAACCGATTTTTAATCATGGCAAGCAGCAGTGATGAAGATTATGTGAAGAAGATGAATCAACTTTGTCAAGGAAATTCAGGCCAAGGGGAGATTGTTGGAATTTTGCCCTGAATTTCTAATTCTATTAGGACTTTTTTTTCTTGAAGGAATGGAAAAAGACTCCTAAAAGGATTAAATCTCCTTATATGTCTTATCCTTTTCTTGGAAGACAAGTTTTGCACATCTATAAATTAAGGATCTCCACTTCTCACAAAACGAACAACAAAAGCATCCACAATGTAGTCATTAAAGAGTTTTGTTTAGGGGGAGATTTTTCTCTCGATAGTTTTCTTTCTTTTATATTAGTTTTATCATATGTAGATCAATTGATAAAATAATTATAAACTATTATGCTTAGTTTAGTATATTTTTCTTTTGTCGTCATGATTTATCGTTCATCAAGTTTTGTATTGTTAGTTTCCGCATGCACCATGTTATTTTGATCCCAACAATTTGCAAATGGGGAGTATAGTTTGTAGGGTCCTATGATACAAGAGCATATGTGTGAAGGACGCTTTACTATACATTTTTCGTATTCTTCGAGCATATAAAACTGAACCTATAGACTTAGATACCTTTTTCCCCTCTGAATTATCATATCTCCTACTTTCATTACTCAATTCTCAGAAACCATATTGAGAATGGAACAGAGAAAAGTTTATGAAAGAAGTGGGGTTTACACCAAAAGGGAAAACAAATTCATTGTGGACTGAAACACAGGGGAAAAAAACAAGAAAGCTCAAAAACAAGAGAAATCCATGTGAAAACATAAGCAAAATAAGGAACTCTCAGAATTTCAAATTGAGAATTGAAGCTAAAAGTGAAAGAATAACCTTTAAATTACAAGAATCTTCCAGTTGTAAGAGAGAAAGAGACGTAGCGTGTTAACGTGTATGAAAGAAAAAGGAGTATGCAAAGACAAAGCTTGAGAAGACAAAAATTTATGCAAATTGACCTCATCAATTTTACTTTTTTCTGATACAATAGTACGATGATATGATTACTTTTTTAAATTAATGTACTACGAATATCTTCTTCCAATTTTTATTTTATTTTACTTTGGGTCTTAATGTTCTTGTCTTAAGCTTCCCCATCCTATTCCATACCCTCACCAATCCACCCCACACTCACCCACCTAATCCCACCACATGCCTTCTTTACAATATAAAAAAAAAAGTTGTCACCGACCACCCACCCCCACCCCATCCCCCACCTAGAATTGAGAGAAAAATAATTTAACAAATATACGCATTGCTCACATAGGCGGCATAACTCATTAACTGCTTCTTTTACATGTAACAACTAAAATTAGCTTTATAGACTCTCATATCACAATTGGCTGCAAAAAATAGAGAAAATTTAATGTTTAAAAGGAGGGAAATTAAATAATGTAGGAATGAGAACCTTAATATTTAATTTAATAATATTAATTGTCCAGCCCATACCCTTTTCTACCCTAAACCCTAATAATTCCAACGCATTTCTTATCCTCTCTCTCTCTTTCTGTTGTCCCCTTTCCCATTTCTCTCTTTTCTTCTTTCAACCATGACCATTCTCTTTCTTTATTATGCATCTAAAATCAGGTAAAAAAGTTATCCCTCCCTCTAAATCGATGAAACATGAATTGAATTTGACAATGACAGAATATTTGGATTTTGCTTTCTATTGGTAATGGAGAGATTTACAAATGGGAGTATAGTTTGTAGGGTCTATTAGACAAGAGCATATGTGTGAAGGACGCTTTACTATACATTTCTCGTATTCTTCGAGCAGATAAAACTGAACCTATAGACTTAGATACTATTTTTCCTTCTGAATTACATCTCTCCAATTTGCATTAACTCAATTCTCATAAATCATATTAAAAATGGAACAGAGAAAAGTTTATGAAATAAGTGAGATTTACACCAAAAGGGAAAACAGATTCCATGTGGACTAAAACACATAAGACAAAAACAAGAAAGCTCAAAAACAAGAGAAACCCATGTGAAAACAGAAGAAAAACAAGAAAATCTCATAATTCCAAATTGAGAATTGAAGCTAAAAGTGAAAGAATAACCTTTATATTACAAGAATCTTTCGGCTGTAAGAGAGAGATACACAGTGTGTTAACATGTAGGAAAGAAAAAGGAGTATGCAAAGACAAAGTTTGAGAAAACAAAAATTTATGCAAATTGACCTCATCAATTTTATCTTTTTCTGATACAATAGTACTATGATATGATTACTTTTTTAAATTAATGTACTATGAATATCATCTTCCAATTTTTATTTTATTTTACTTTGAGTTTTAATGTTCTTGTCTTAAGCTTCCCCATCTTATTCCATACCCTCACCAACTCACCCCACACCCATCCACCCCATGTCTTCTTTACAAAAAAGTTTTTTTTCCGTTACCACCCACCCCCACCCCCACCCCCACCCAGAATTGAGAGAAAAATAATTTAAAAGATATACGAATTGCTCACATAGGCGGCATAACCTCATTAAGTTCTTCTCTTACATGTAACAACTAAAATTGGTTGTATAGACTCTCATATCACAATTGACAGCAAAAAATAGAGGAAATTTAATGTTTAAAAAGCAGGAAATTAAATAATGCAGAAATGAGAACCTTAATATTTAATTTAATATTATTAACCGTCCAACCCATACCCTTTCTCACCCCAAACCCTAATAATTCCAACTCATTTCTTTTTCTCTCTCTTTCTCTCTTTGTTGTTCCCTTTCCCATATCTCTCTTTTATTGTTTCAACCATGATTATTCCCCTTCTTTATTATGCATCTAAAATCAGGAAAAAAATATATTTGTCCCTCTAAATCAATGAAACATGAATTGAATTTGACAATGACGAAATATTTGGTTTTTGCTTTCTATTGGTAGTGAAGATATTTGCAATTTGGGAGTATAGTTTATTGGGTCCTATGAGACAAGAGCATATGTGTGAAAGACGCTTTACTATACATTTCTGGTATTCTTCGAGCAGATGTAACTATACTCTTTTCCCTTATGAATTACCATCTCTCCTACTTTCATTACTCAATTCTCAGAAACCAAATTGAGAATAGAACTTAGAAAGGTTTATGAAATAAGTGAGATTGACACCAAAAGGGAAAACAAATTATATGTGGACTGAAACACGGGAAAAAAAACAAGAAAGCTAAAAAACAAGAGAAACTCATGTGAAAACAGAAGACAAATAAGAAAATCTCATAATTCTAAATTAAGAATTGAAGCTAAAAGTGAAAGAATAACCTTTAAATTACAATAATCTTCCAGTTGTAAGAGAGAGAGATGCATCGTGTTAACGTGTATGAAAGGAAAAGGAGTATGCAAAGACAAAGCTTTAGAAAACAAAAATTTATGCAATTTGACCTAATCAATTTTACCTTTTTCTGATACAATAGTACTAATATAAGATTACTTTTTTAAATTAATGTACTATGAATATCATCTTTCAATTTTTATTTTATTTTACTTTGGGTTTAATGTTCTTGTCTTAAGCTTCCCCAACCTATTCCATACCCTCACCAACTCACCCCACACCCACCCACCTAACACCACCATGTGCCTTCTTTACAAAAGGTTTTTTTTTTTCTATCACCACCCACTCACCCCCACCCCACTCCTAAACCCCTCACCCTCCCCTCCCTTCATAACTGAGAGAAAAATAATTTAAAAAATATTTGAATTGCTCACATAGGCGGCATAACCTCACTAACAACTTCTTTTACATCTAACAACTAAAAAAGTGGTTGTATAGACTCTCATATCACAATTGACAGCAAAAATAGAGGAAATCTAATGTTTAAAAGGTAGAAAATTAAATAATGCATAAAGGAGAAAGGAGAACCTTAATATTTAATTTAATAATATTAACCGTCCACCCCATACCCCTCCCCACCCCAAACCCTAATTATTCTAACTCATTTCTTCTCCCCTCTCTCTTTTTGTTGTCCCCTTTCCCATTTCTCTCTTTTCTTCTTTTAACCATGATCATTCTCCTTTTTTATTATGCATCTAAAATCAAGAAAAAAAATATTCCTCCCTCTAAATCAATGAAACATGAACTGAATTTGACAATAACAAAATATTTGGATTTTGCTTTCTATTGGTAGTGGAGAGATTTGCAAACCCTATGGGCCAAGAGCATATGTGTGAAGGACGCTTTACTATATATTTCTAGTATTCTTCAAGCAGATGAAACTGAACCTATAGACTTAGATACCCTTTTTCCTTCTGAATTACCATCTCTTCTACTTTCATTACTCAATTCTTAGAAATAAAATGGAGAATGGAACAGAGAAAAGTTTATGAAATAAGTGAGATTTACACCAAAAGGAAAAACAGACTCCATGTGGACTGAAACACAAACAAAAACAAGAAAGCTCAAAAACAAGAGAAACGCATGCGAAACCAGAAGACAAATAAGGAAATCTCAGAATTCCAAATTGAGAATTGAAGCTAAAAGTGAAAGAATAACCTTTAAATTACAAGAATCTTCCAGCTGTAAGAGATAGAGATGCAAGGTGTTAACGTGTATGAAAGAAAAAAGGAGTATGCAAAGACAAAGTTTGAGAAGACAAAAATTTATGCTAATTGACCTCATCAATTTTATCTTTTTCTGATACAATAGTACTATGTAGAGCTGTCAAAACGGGTCAGCCCATCCCAACCTAGCCTAAGCCTAGTGGGCTTTTAAATTTGGCGGGCTAGGACCGGCTGGCCCGCAATATGAATGGGCCTTAAAATGACTAGCCCAACCCAGCCCTAAGAGGGTCGCGGGCTGGGGCGGGCCGTCCCTTCAACCTTTTTTAGAAAATAGAATTTCTTTAAATTCTTAAATATTTTTTCGTGACGTAGTCGATTAATCATATAAACAACTTTTATTTACTTAGAGCGCACAAACAACTTGATATTTGACGAGGAATCTCGTAATTGAAATGTGAATTCTCTATATCTCTAGTTCTTCTTTTTAAAGTTACATGAATATTTTCTTAATATTTTTTTTTTCATTTTTTCTCAAATTCAGAGATTGTTTCAATAAGCTTATATGCTGAGGTTTTTTAATTTACGGTTAACATCAATTGCCGATTTCATCATTATAGTCCATAAATTTTTAAAATTCCTGAAATTTGCTAGTGGTCAAACTTTTTTGTACGTATTTAAAATTATTCTTTTTTTATACTGAAGAGCAGTTTAAATATTAATAATATATTAAAGTAATCTGAACTAATCATTGGCCGCTCAAAGTAATATTTTCTCTTGAAAAAAATATTATTATTGACCACCTAAAACTTTTTGAGTTCGTTATAATCAAGCAAAAGAAAAACTAATTTTGTCATATTAAATGCATGTCGAAAATCTAAATTTTAGTTGATATGGAAGGGTAAATGAGCAATCTAGGGTTGGGGTGGAGATTACAGTTAATAGTTTTTTAGTTTTTTTTTTTTAAATATTTAATAGTTAATTAATTTGAATTTAATTAATTTTTGGCCCATGGGCCGGCCCAGGCCCAACCTCGGTCAAGCCTCAAGGGCCAGCGGGCTGACTTGGGCCGGTCATATAAGCCTCAGTTTAAAATGGGCTCAGAAAATGCTAGCTCAACCCTACCCTAGTAACGGGCTGCGTTGGGCTGGCCTCATGGGCCAAACCCATTTTGACGGCTCTAGTACTATGATATGATTGCTTTTTTAAAATTAATGTACTATGAATATCATCTTCCAGTTTTTATTTATTTTACTTTGTATATTAATGTTCTTGTATTAAACTTCCCCAACCTATTTCATACCCTCACCATACCTACCCATTTAACACCAGCGGGCCTTCTTTACGAAAAAGTTTTTTTTTCTTCACCACCCACCCACCCACCCCCACCCCCATAATTGAGAGAAATAATTTAAAAAATACACGAATTATTCACATAGGCGACATAACCTCATTAACAACTTCTTTTACATCTTACAACCAAAAGTAGTTGTATAGACTCTCAAATCACAATCGACAATAAAAATTAGTGGAAATTTAATGTTTAAAAGGCAGGAAATTAAATAATACAGAAACGAAAACTTTAATATCTAATTTAATAATATCAACCGTCCATCCCAAACCCTAATAATTCTAACTAATTTCTTCTCCTCTCTCTCTCTCTCTTGTCCCTTTTCCCATTTCTCTCTTTTCTTCTTTCAACCATGATCATTCTCCTTCTTTATTATGCATCTAAAATCAGGAAAAAAATGTCTTTCCCTATAAATCAATGAAACATGAATTTGAATTTGACAATGACAGAATCATTAGATTTTGCTTTTAATTGGTAGTGGAGAGATTTGCAAATGGGGAGTATAGTTTATAGGGTCCTATGAGACAATAGCATATCTGTGAAGGACGCTTTACTCTACATTTCTGGTATTCTTCGAACAAATGAAACTGGACCTATAGACTTAGATACCCTTTTCCCTTCTGAATTACCATCTCTCTTACTTTAATTGCTCAATTCTCAAAAACCAAATTGAGAATGGAACAGAGAAAAGTTTATGTCACGACCCCAAATCCTAACAGGATGTGATGGCGCCTATCGTGGAACTAGGCTAGCCAACCATCACTTTACTACGCATTTGTTCAATTATACGAGTTCACAATATAACAATAAACAACAGTCATAATAAGGAAATAAATTACATAAGTCTAACTCCCCCAATAATAAACTAAACCACTCTAAACAACCTCCCAGAACTGGAGTCAATAGTCATGAGCATCTAAAAATAAATAAATCTGACTCTGCTAAAACTATAATATATGTCTCTGAATCAAATACTAAAGCGAAATAGGGAAGGGAAATGGAGAAGCTGTGGACGCTGGACAGCTACCTCAAAAATCCCGTGAATGCTGCTATCGAACCTGCGTCAGCTACTGCTGCGAGCTAGTACCTGGATTTGTGCACAGAGGCACATGGAGTCTTTATGAGTACGCTAACTCAGTAGTAAGGAAAATAAATCACAGTCTGAGTAATATAAACACACAGAACATGTACACAATTCCACAAACCAATAAAAATACTAAGTCACCATGTAGTATTCATCAAATAATAAGTTTGAAATCAGTTTCAAGAAATCCTTTGAAAACAAGTACAATATCAGTATATCTCAGTAGAATTCTCAGTAAAAAAAACAGTTTGAAAACGAAGTAAATAATAGTTCGAAAACTCAGTAAAAATCTTCACAAAACTGCCCCTCGGTCCAAAACCATTTATCGTAACCATTGCCCATCAGGCATCCTCACCATCACTCAATATCAGCCCATCAGGCATCCTCACAGTCACTCAATAACAGCCCATCAGGCAACCTCACAATCACTCTGCCCAGCAGGCATCCTCACAATCACTCTGCCCAGCAGGCATCACTCAATTAGTCTGCCCATCAGGCTGATGCCGACGCTCACTGGGGGTGTGTTGCAAACTCCGGAGGGGCTCCTACAGCCCAAGCGCTATAATAAGCCACATCATGACATAAATCACATACAATATAGGCCCGCAGCCTCACTCATATCATATCATCCTCACAATGTAGGCCAACAACCTCACTCATATCACAACATCCTCTCAATATAGGCCAGCAGCCTCACTCAGTCAGACACTCTCAATTTGCCCTTCAGGCGATAAATATACCGGGTTCTCGACCCAAAAATAGTGTTTCATTTTCAAGAAGTAGTATCAAAATACTCTGAGTGTCAAAACAATATCACATAAAAGACTGAGTGAAAAATTATAACATACCAGAGAGGAAAAAATAGTAAACACATCCCGCAAGGGGTAAACATGTGATGACCCAAAAGGTCATCTTATGTAATTTAAGCTATATCTGTGTTCCGAGGCTCCGAGAGCCTCCGTTAGTCTCACCTTGATATGTGTGCGCATCCCGGGCGTGTAGCCGGGAAGCTATTATGTGAAAAACTGATATAAAAAATGAGTTTTGATAATTAATAAATGAATATAGTTGACTTTGGTCAACATTTTTGGTAAACGGACCCGGACCCGTGATTCGACAGTCCCGGAGGGTCCGTAGGAAAATATGGAACTTGGGCATATGCCCGGAATCGAATTCCGAGGTCCCAAGCCCGAGAAATGAATTTTTAAAAGAAATTGTTTTCTAAAAATAATGAAGTAATGCGAAAGTGAAAAATTATGTGAAAACCTCGTTACTGGGTCCGTATTGTGGTTCCGGAGCTCGGAACATATTTATTATATATTATTTGTCCTATCTGTGGAACTTGGTGTGAAACGGGCGTGAATTGAGTAGTTTCAAATCAAAAATGAGACTTTGAGGTTTTAAAGAATTTGAAATGTGGCTTGGAAAGTGGTATTATGTTCTCGAGGTCTGAATGAGATTCCGAGACCGGAAATAGTTCCGTGGTGTCATTTATAAATTATCTGTAAAGTTTGAAGTCGTTCCGAGCAGTTTAGGCCGGTTCGGCGTATTGAAGTGAATTCTAGAATCTTAAAGTTCTTAAGTTTGATTAATTGGATTTAGAGGTTTAATTCGATGTTTTTGTTGATATTCTTATGATTTAAAAGCTTGAACAAGTTCGTATGATGTTTTGGGAGTCGTGTGTGTTTTTGGCTTTGAGTCCCGAGGGCTCGGGTGAGTTTCGGGTGGCTAACGAGATGGTTTCAAGTTAGAAAATTTGGTGTAGGCTCAGTTTTCTGGTGTCTGGTGCGGGCTTCAGTGCGATCGTACACGAAGCCCTGNATCGCATAACCCTGTCCGCGATCGCAGAGTTTTGCCCAATCATTCTTCGCGATCGCACACCTTCCACCGCGATCGCAGAGCTTCTGAAACCTGACCCTTTGCGATCGCAACCCAATTCCTGCGATCGCACTGTGTAATTTCGCTCAGTTAATTCTTAAGTCCAAAACAGAACACTTGCACGGGAATTCTTCAAAGTCCAGCCCTCTCCTC